>CAUOQF010000193.1:0-35498 GCA_963457715.1 Argyresthia albistria | reverse complement strand
GACAGACTGACACTCAGTTGCAGAAAAGGTCATTCATTAACTCCATTAACTAAACCTGCTTTAAAGATAAAGTACTAGTTAATCTAACATACGTTGCAGAAAGCCATTTCTGTCTCAAGATATAGTTAGTTAGCTAAAGCGGGCATTAAAACAGCTTACTCTGTGGTTATCAGCAAAAATATTGACAGTGACTCAAATCAATGAATCTTTTCATCAAATGAGTGAATGGTTGCGTTTTGTTTCCTTGACTTTTTCAAACTAAGAACGAAAATGCGTGATCGAAACGCATTATCAAAATAATATGTAATGTCAATGTCAAATGTCACATGTTTTGGTTTGTTTACTGTATTTATCGTGTAACCAAAGAGCAAAGAAAGTAATAAATAACGGTCTCAAGACCTCGCGAAAATGGAGAACGTGAAAAAAAGGGAACGTGGTGCCAACTACACTCACGACGAGAAGACATTACTGGCAGACCTTGTTTTTAAGTAAGTACTTACTACCCGGTCACAATATCTGTGCACCTGACCTCGTGACGTCATATCGGCGGTCTGGGTACAGTGTGAAAAAAAGTTATTTCGAGAAATGTGGAGGTAAAAAAAACTACTAACCTATTCAAATCAATTTATCATTGATGAAGGGTTTGTTATTAAAAAACAATAATTTTGATTACAAAAACATTTACTATTAAACTCAGTCACTATAAATTATTGACTCAATGCCTGACATTGTATCTTCCTCACTCTCACTTTCTGAACTCTCCGAACTGTCTTCCCCTAGTGATATTAAAAAATGTGTGATGTTGTCGTCTGCTAGATGATCCTTTTCCCAGTATTCTCGCTGTAGTCTCTCCACGTGATTCACTTCTTTTTTCCAGTCAGCTGGCGTAATTGACTTAATCGCATCTTTTGTAACAGCTACAACAATTTTAATAACAACCGAACCAGTCCAAACTTAACAGTAAACAGTCTAAACTTAACAATAAATAATAAATAAAAAACAAAACACCAACAAAGCGAAAATATCAAAATTATCGGGACGTGTATCGGCAACGAAGATGCTAACCGTACTGTCGCACCGGGGAGTGCGCGGAGAGGTGACAGGGGAAGCGGGAGAGGCGCCGCATTCCAGCGAGGTGCACAGATATTCTGACCGGCTAGTACCTACCTACCTAATTCAAGAGGTTTTATCAAGCCGAATCAAATGATCCCAAAATCCCAGGGTACCGTTTTCCACTGTCTCCATCAACTCCAGAAAGTACTTCGCATTAAAATATGAATAGTACACGTGATGACGAAATCGGATGAGCCTAAACCCGACAGGTTTACAAATAAGTATCCTAGGGTTTCGTCTGCCACCTTCGAGCTCCATCATCAGAACAGCTCAATGGTACCATATTATTGTATTGTTATCTGAACTACATACCTAATTGTTTTTATTTTAATTTCTCTACATACAAACACATCGTTGAAGACAAACGAACATTTTATGCTTATTGAATAATTTTATCATTGTTACAGATGATCTACGTACAACCAAAAAGAAAAAGAATCTCTCCGCAGAATGCTTTAAAAGAATCTATTTTAAGAGGAAGTGCCAAGTGGCTAATTTAGAAAAGAAAAAAGTAATGCAAGAAATCCTTCAGAATAAGCAGCACCATAATATGAAGATGCAATTAATAAGTAAATTAGTAACTCTTGGTAGTAATAATAAATACATATACTATTTATAATAACTACCTATTGGAAGTGTTACGAAATATTGTTTAATAGAAACTATTGGAAGAGAATAATAAATAAGGCTGATAAGTATGTAAATACATTTGTTTTATTTATTTTATTACAAAATAGATAGGTAACTAAGAAAATACTGTATTGACAATTGCAGTTCTTGCGGATGAATCAGTTTCTGGCCTATTCTGCAAAGGTAGCAGAATTTCCTCATCTTCTAAATTAATATCGTTTGGAGGTTCTACCTCATCCAGCTCTATGCACATATTGTGTAATATTGCAGTAGCCACAATCACTTTAAGAATGGTTGATGTTTTTGTCAATGTCATCCCCTTCTGTAAGCAAGGGCTTCGCCTTTTCCATACCCCGAAACATCTTTCGACTGTGTTACGAGTAGATATGTGACTTTTATTGTATGCCTCTTCAGCTAGTGTGTGGGGCTGTAGGAAAGGGGTAAGTAAATATTTCTTGCAGTAATACCCACTATCGCCTAACAAATGATAGTTATTATATCTACCCATATCAAAATTTGCACACAAGTGTGAGTTGTTAAAAATCGTGCAGTCATGTACTGACCCCGGCCAACGAGCAATAATATCTCTTATTTTTAGTTGGGCATCACAAACCACCTGTACATTTATTGAGAAGTACCCCTTCCTGCATCTGTATACTTCTGAGAGCATCCCTCCTCTAGATATTATTTTAACATGTGTGCCATCCACAGCACCGGCCACCCGTGGAAACCCAGCTATTTCATAAAAATCTTGTGCCACTGTTCTCAATTCATTTCTGTCTGGCATATTTATATATCTAGGGCTTAATTGGGCTATTGCGTGTGTAATTTTTTGAACTATGCGGCAAACTGTCGATTTAAGGATGTTTGCTAAATCCCCCATCACCTGTTGAAACGAGCCCGTTGCATAAAACCTGAGACATATCAATAATTGTGTTATGCCATTTATCGATTTATTCCGCTGTGTCATTGGTTCCAAGTCTCCAATCAAGCTTAGAATCTGTAGTACCGCGTTCTTCGTGAACCGGTATCTGATTCGGAAATCCTCTCCATCGTGTTGATCAAATAAATTGACCCTGTCTGGGATATTGCGGCGCTGAATATCTATTTCTGGATCCGAAAGTGACGAGAGGCTTGACATGGACATCCTGCAAGGAAATGGTAGTAGAGGAAGGGGGTGTAATTTGGCCCCCCAGTTTGTTTTTCCTTTATAAAATATTGTTATTTAGCTCTAATGACTCAATTTTTTTGTATAGTGTAGGTAATTTAATAATCTAACGGTGGGTGAAGGGTGCATGAAATAATAACATAAGTTATGAAGATATATTTTTTTAAATCAAATAATCAGTTTTACCCATTTTCAAAAAACGGGTGGTAACATGGCCCCCCAGTAAAAGTCACTCTAAATTAGATGAAACATCCAAAAAAGGGAAGATGCGATACGAGTTCAATGCGCGATTTTGTTATTAAAATTTAAATGTATTTTTTTTTGAGTCAGCTGAGTAAGAACGTAGGTACCGCATCTTCTCCTTTTTGTTGTATCTAAGTTCAAATGACTTATTTGCAAAAGTCGCACACATATTCGTCTGTTTCACATGCTGTGCAGGCATGATGCGCCCACATACCACAAATTAGACATTTTATCCATACTTCACCCCTTCCATATTGAGAGTAAAGTTCCTGGCACAATAGATAAGCCGTGTCCTCGTCAGGCGGCTCTTCACGGTCCAACAAAATTTCAGAAACATCCGTGTCAGAATTTTGGGTTTCCATATCCTCAGATGCTTCCGATTCAGAATTCAGATTCCAAGACCATGGGGGCAATTCTGGCGATAGCGAGATCATGTCCATGGTCGAATTATCGATTTTGAGATACCGAAATCTCTATCAAAAACATGAAAAAGCTTTTCTTACGATTAGACTTTTGACCAACCGAGATACCTATCTCGACCCGTTTTCGATCGAAATAAATACAAATCGAGATCGTTTTCGATGGGTTTAGGCGGTATCAAAACCGATATCTCGACTGGGGAGATGATCTCAGCGCGAGAATCGGGGGCCATGGTGGAAATTTGGCCCCCGGGGCCTATTTACCCGCCACCTAGGGGGGCCGCATTGTCAACACATGTGTTTTTAAAACAAAGATGAAAACTTTCTAAATAAATAAAATAAAGCAAAATTACTTTCAAATGTCGATAGCTTGACTGTTCAGTCGAAGATATGTCGTAGCAGCGGCTTCTAAATGCTCTTAAATCGAGATAAAATATTTTTTTCGTCGGAGCGAAAAAACATTCGGTTCGCGTGCTTTGACAGATCAAGTCATACTAACGACATCTATGAATATTTCAAGTCAAGACTAATAGCTACAGCTTATGGGCGATGAGAAGCATTAGTTTAAATTAAATGGGCTAGATGGCATGACTCCTAGTATGTTAATCGATGGGGGGCCAATTTGGCAGCAGGGGGCTGCATTACCACCTTCTCCTCTACCTATTTAGGTTATAAAAAAATAACTTAAAAATACAATGCATAGTAGTACTGCAACTTTATTTAAATTCTTACCTGGAATGTTTCAAGCACCTATTACTTTAATTCCTGTATCGTATGTAGTGATATACACAATTTCTTGCAAATAAACAATGTTTACTGGACACTAATGGGTGCTCGGTGACCTATTAAATTTTGACATCCATTATGTTAAAACTATTGTTCCGTTAGGCCTAATGAGCTTTTTTGCAACGTAAATTCGCTATACTGACACCTTTTGACGTTTCGTTAGATAAGTATTAACGCCCAGTTATAATATCAATTTAGTTTGCTTTCTGCAACGACTTAACAGAATCTTTAAGGTTTAACCCTTTTTAAGGTAGTGGCCACTCCGTTGCCACCATACTTTTTTTTAAATTGTGTCAATCTGATGGGTGCGGGGCTTTTTTTCCCTTAACTAATGGCAACACTATTAGATCATAGATCATAGAGAATTTTTGTTTTTACTGATAGATGTTAAAACTGACAGCTGAAATCATTTGGAGTGTGGAATTTCGGCAAAATTTCAAGTATTTTTTAAATCCAACTCAATCTTGCAGCGTTGCCAGAAGGTTACTTTTGTAACCTTTAAGGTGATTTTTAACCAATTCAGGTTACTTCTAGGTTACGCGACTCAAAAGGTGACTTTAGGTGATTTTTTGGAATTATTTGTAGGATTTTACTTGATATAGTTTTTACTTGCAACAAGCGTAAAACGGAACGTTGCGTAGCGCTCTCGCAAGGCGTTTTTCGTGAGAGCTCGGAGCGCTCAGAATAAAGGCGTTTTTCATAAGCCGTTTTTCGATACGCCGGCAAACTCGCCGTCGCCGGTGGCACAGAAGAGATAATAGTACTCCGTACAGAACGGCCACTCCCTTCCCCGCGCTGATTCAGATACCGCACCCCACCCCTGGCGTCTAGGAACTGGTTGAAATATCAATAGACGCGGTTGAACGCCTGACGAGTGACCGCGCGTATACGGTGAATAATAACCGGTAATATAATATGGTGAAGTTTTGTGCATTATTTGTGTGTCTGTCGTCAACTAGAAACAGCAAAGACAGGAGATTCTTTCGGTTCCCGACTGATGAAAGAAGGTAAGCAACAGCAACTCTATTGTTGTTCTTTTGAGAAATAAAAATTCTAATACCTTAACTCCCGGAATGTAACTTGGTCAGCGTTTGCTGTGTGTGTCTCGCTCTCTCACAAGGACAGACTTTGTGCGAGACAGAGACAGAGTTATATGTTTGTAGTACTTACTAGCTACTGACTACGATAATTGATAATAAGTCAGTGTCGTAATATTTTATTTTTAACCGACTTCAAAAAAGGAAAGGTTCTCTAAAGGTTCTCTTTCATATTTTATTTTCTAAGATACCTAGTACTAAACCTTCCGTAATACATAATTATATAATTATCAATAAAGTACATTTATTATAAGTACATTTCGTGCTATCCGTTGTTGGTGCGATTCAACAACGCGAACGAAGCACTTCGAGTTGAAAAGTAGGTAGTAGGTGGGTCAATCAACTATTTTACCCACACTTAGCTGTCCCCGACCATTTATTATTAAAATACGCTAAATGGTTAAATTTACACATTTTACGAATATAACAATAGTATCTAAGCTAGCAGGCACTACGGGGAACTTGATTACGTTCTCGAAGATCTTCGTTTGTGTTTTTTTTTGCTCACATGGCGCGGTATGGTGTCCTTTGATAGTGCCGTTGAGCTGCAGTCCTCGAAGAACTTTCAGAGAGAGTGCGTGCGTTGACAGAAAAGTGTGGGTTAAGTTGATTGACCCAAGTACGCACGCACTAACTTTGTCGCGGCGGCGGCGGCGCGCCGCCATTAGCTGGGTCCACATATAGCGAGCTTCGGCCGGGTCTCGCTCGAACCCTGTAGTGGTTTGGTTGTTTTGAATCTCTCAGAGACTAGGTACCTACTTAACATAAAATTCGAATATTGTACAATCCTAACGATGTTTTTACATAGGTAGGTACCTACCTACAGTTCACGCCAAGTGTCTCTTACCTACTTCAGAATAAGTAATAGTAGGTAACAACAACATAACATAGCTTCACGCCTTTTCCCATAAGAGGTGGCAAAGGCACTGTGCCCACTTTTAGACAGTTATTCGATACCTACCTACTCTATTTTTGTAACTTAATGTATGAAGGATCAAAGTGAACATTAACATTTTTTAGGATTTCAATGAGAACCCGACTAGGTATGTTTAAACGGCAGCGCCCCTACAAAGTCACTTCATAATAATGCAAACGCTTGTGTTCGGGACAGTTCGGGTCGCGCCGTCGTCGTTCGGTTCGCCCGACGCAAATCGCTGCATTTGCCGCGCTACCAGCCCTAGCAATATTTACGCACACATTTGCACGTATACAAACATCATTTAGTCATGTAGTAGTAATAGGTGCTTATTTTACGAGCGTTCTATGGAGTGTCCGAGGTGTGCCGGTGGTCAAGTGAGGGACAGAGCTATACAGCTCTATAGCTCTGTCCCTTACTTGACTACCGGCGGCGACGGCGAGTTTGCCGGCGTATGGAAAAACGGCATAATAGGAGCGTCGTCGTTCGTTTTGTTCATAAGTGTAGTGCGCAACTACTAAAAATACGTCTTTCTCTCTTGCACTAATGTTTACCAAGCCATTAATGACCAAAGCGTCTCGCTCACTCGCTCACTCGATTAGATTCGTCCGAGATCGTCTTTGTGTTTGTGTTGTTGTTTGTTGAATTGAACTTTGTTGCCAATTATAGTAAAGAAAATTTATCAAAGAAGACTTGTTTTGTGAAGTGAAGTTAACTTTACTTTCAAATTTCAATAGTACAGTGCTAAAGATCTGTGCCGTGAGTGTATTGTCAAGAAAAGAAGAGCTTGAAATCAAAGTAAATACCTACCTATAATATAAATGTTTATAATGATTAGGTTATATTGTTAACTCGGCAATTAATTCGCTCGCCCGGGCCTAGGTATTACAACTTTCAATTAGCAAGATCACGGATTCACGACACGGCAGTGATGGGCACCTAAGCTCATTCAATGATGTATGTACCTATTCATTATCTTACATAAAAAATGGATCGAGGGGAGAGGGTCGACAATGCACGCTTTTCGCCCGCCCCGCCGCTGCTAAGTTGATGTTTTCTCTTTCTTTCTTGTCTGTGGTGGCTTTGTGTTTGAGTTTGAGCGCCTGCCTAACAGAACGTGTTACCCGATCCATTGATTTTCCCACGAAATAGGCAAAATTTATTTGCAACTAGCTGCCCGTCTCGTCAAGACAAATGGCCGCTTATAATTTAAGATGAAAAAACTAAATTCAAGTTTTGAATTGAATGCACAAACCCCCGACGTCTGCTTCGCCGCCCCGTCTTGAATTCTGATAGAAAATCCCCATCCTTAATATATTTTTGGTTTTTGGCTTTCCCTGTGCGTTTTATTTTTATTTTGTCTTCATAACAACCTTCCTAAGACATAAACAAGTAATTTCAAAAACTTAATCCAAATCGGTCCAGCTGTTTGCGAGATTATATATATACTAGATGAAAACCCGGCTTCGCTCGGGCTCGGGTAAAATGTGAATGTGGGTACAAAATGAAGGTAGATATTTCTGTAGTTATCGGTTCTCAAGGAATATTAAAGGCAAAGCAAGGCATAGATTCGTTTAGCATCGTTCATTGTGTTTAATAAATATTGTAAATTAAAACTACAAATGTTTTTACTTAAATAACTTTAATTTAAAATCAACCTTAAAATAAACGAACTTTAATTAACAAAACAAATAGTTTTTAAGGTTTACTCTCGGTAAACCTCTCTGTTATAAAGCACCCAGTCTTTTTATTTACTTTGGAAGGTAAGTATGGTTAATTACACAATAAAGAACAACATTTTTACTACAACAACAACATTAGAACAACATTATCATACAATTTATCTATACAGGGTAACATTTAATTAGCTGACCATATTTTGGGGAATGATAGTACCCATCATTATGAACAACTTTCCCCAAGGAACGTATGGTCGCAAAAAACAATTTTTTTGGGTCTCCCATAGTAACTTGAATTCAGCTGATCGGGGCAATGTACTGGAAGACGAAATTTTTTTTTCATTTGCGACTATATGTTTCATGGGGAAAGTTGTTCATAATGATGGGTACTACCATTCCCCAAAATATGGTCAGCTAATTAAATGTCACCCTGTATGTATACATTTTTCGTTAAATATTTATCACCTTATTATGGTATGGTATTAATCAGTCTTTTTATTTACTTTGGAAGGTAAGTATGGTTAATTACACAATAAAGAACAACATTTTTATTACATCAACAACATAAGAACAACATTATCATACAATTTCTCTATATGTGTATACAACATTTTTCGTTAAATATTTATCACCTTATTATGGTATGGTATTAATCAGTCTTTTTCTTTACTTTGGAAGGTAGGTTAGTAGGTACTTACTGCTTTTGAAAATAGGTAGTAAAAATAGGTTGTTCTGTATACAATAAAGAACAACATTTTCATTATTTCACAGCTTGATTATCATAAAATTTCTCTATATACAACATTTTTCATAAAACTTCTCTTTAAACAACATTTTTCATAAAATTTCTCTATATACAACAGAAAAATAAAGCGAAGCCTTATTAATAGGGTCCCGTTAGCACCCTTTTGCATATGGGACCTCAAAAGTAACGATATTGCATACACAAATCTATTTAGTGGCATTTTTAGAACCATTAAACTGATGATACAACGTGGTTAATCAGGGGTCAAGTTACATTTCCAGCAAGGTAGGTATTTAAACGATCAATTATTTGTATCCGTTCAGTATTTGGCTATGTATTATTATTTGTTTATTGAAACCCTTACCGAGTATGATGCTGTCACATTCGACACATCGACTGCACCATTGCCATTGTTTGCAGTTTCTCGCAAATATTTTGATTTTACAGAAATTGCATGCCACTGGAAGTAAATAAGTACTTATTGAGTCTTACTTACAATCCACAGAAGAAAACATACAACCAAATTCACACAGTTACTCACCATCTTTATGAAGAGCCCTTCGTTGCATCCATTTTCCACAATTGTGGCAATGTTTGCCAAATGCAAGGAGATTCGGCTGCAAATGCAAAATGTTATGAAAGACCACGCTGAAAGAATGCGATCTTGCCTGGCACAAATGAAATACTTACGATTTTCGGCATAATATTATGTTTCTTGCACTCAATTCAATTTTTCACTGGCTTCCTCAATGATTCTGGCTTCTGCCAACAGAAATGTGATTACTTTCTCTGTGACAGAAATGAATGGCACGGTATTTTGTCTGTGAACTATGAATCGGCATTTTCTTCTATTAAAGCTACATCCACACTATCGTTCCGCACGTTTTTGTTGGGATACCATTCTTAAAACGACCATTATACTCAGCCATTATAGCTCTACTGTCCGTTCACAGTTATTTTACCTCTGACAGGTGTCATTCTATCCTTTCCTTATGTTGGTGTTCCCGGTCGAGTCGTCCTGTGAAGTTCCAAGCGTTTTTCTATATTATTTGTGATTATTTCATCTGGTATCATGCCGAAAAGGATTCAGAGTAGTGGAAGAAAAATTGTTCTATCAGTGCGTGCTTTTTGTGAAAGAGAAAAAGCAAATAATGGTCCTCTAATCCCATTTGCAAATGTTCGCCAAAGGGTGGCCGCCATGACAGGTGTGTAAAATAGGGATACCAGCTTATAACATTTTACCCAACTTTAGTGGAAACCCTAACTACAAAGGATTTGTTTATTCGTGGTTTTTTATTCCACATTAAAATTAACTGATTTTTTTATATAAAAAGATGAAGTAGATAAAGAAGAACATGAAACAATATATTTTTTTAGTTTTTCGTCCCGCCCGTCCCGTATTGTGATGAAATAATATAGCGGTCTGACTAATACCTTTGTTATCACTAAGGCTTTTTCTCGTTTCAGGCATATCTGAAAAAACCATAAGTACCATCACCAAAGAGGGCGAAGTTGCCGCTTCCACGTCTCAAAAAATTTCCACGCCAAAAAAAAAACGTAACCATGAAAAGAAAATTATATTAGATGAGTTTGATCGGTGCGCGATCCGAAATAAAATACACGAAATGTATACCGTCAGAAAGGAGGTACCGACTTTAGGGAAACTCTTAGCCGAATTAAAAAATGATATAAATTTTCGTGGAGGTCGTACCACATTGTGGAAAATCATCCGAGAAATTGGTTTTCGATTTAAAAAATGTGGGTCAAAGCGAAAAGTACTTATGGAAAGGCATGATATTGTTGCCTGGAGATACAGGTACATTAGCACTTTAATACAAAATCGCGATGTAGGCAGACCTGTCGTGTTCTTGGACGAGACCTATATTAATAAGTTCTACACAGTAAATAAATGTTGGCAAATAGATGATGAAGAAGGTGTCTTAAAAAACGATTCTGCTGGTGCGCGATGGATAATTGTTCATGCGGGTGGAGAAATGGGATTTATTCCAAACTCTTTATTAATATTTAAATCCCAGTCGAAATCAGGTGACTACCATGATGACATGAATAAGACAAATTTCATGAAGTGGCTGGAGGAAAAACTGATTCCTAATTTGCCGCCGAACAGTCTAATAGTTATGGACAATGCCCCTTATCATACAGTCAAGTTAAACAAGGCACCAACATCAAGCTCTACCAAAGCAGAAATGCAAATCTGGATCAAAAATAAGGGGTTATCCTATCTGCCTACCATGATCAAAGCTCAACTATATGAAATTATAAAAGAGCATAAAGAAGCTCCAATATATGAAGCTGATCAAATGCTTGAAGCTCATGGCCACAAAGTAGCTAGGTTACCGCCATACCATTGTGAGCTCAATGCGATTGAGTTTATGTGGAGTCTCGCCAAAAGGCGAGTAGCTAATAAAAATGTAGGACAAGATGCCAACGAAATTTTGAAATTAACTGAAGAAGCCTTTCAATCTATCACTGCAGAAGACTGGCGAAAACAGTGCGAACATGTGCGTCACATTGAAGACAAGTTTCGTGAAAGAGATGGCTGTATAGACGCCGAAATGGACAGGTTCATTATAGAAGTCAACGACGAGTCTGATACAGAATCTGACAGCAGTAGCGAAGATTCAAGTTCATCAGATTGTGATGATCCAGCATTGGCAATCCGCATAGATCATTCTTATTCTAAATAAATATTGGAAATCAAATTGCAGTTGTTATTTCTATTTAATCATAATAATCATAGTATGTAAAATATACCGTTGTCTATCTATCAAATAGACACGAGGTAATCTTTGGTAAGCAAATTTTAATACAATTGAGCAGATTAGTTATGGAAATTAATTTAAATGCGATCGACCGTGCCGTTATCTAATGTTATTAAGTACAACCATAGCTTTGAAAATTATAATACTATTAATGCAGGCAAGAAATCCGTTTTGGTATCTAAGTAAAAAATTACAATCTTCATATTTTGTATCGGGAATCATAGAAGCTAAATATAGCAACACAATGCTCAGGTAGGCCAACTTAACAGCTAGAGGTAAAATAACTGTGAACGGACTGTACATCACATCCACATTTCCTTCAGCATGTTTTTGTTGGGAAACTATGCCTAAAACTACCATTAAGCTACATCTACACTATGTACTAATCGTATACAGAAAAGGAACATGAATGCAACCGCAAATAAACGCAGTTTACCGGTTTCTAACCCTAGAAGACATGTGTGAAGAGACCATTGTCTATGGCTCTAAGTTACGTGGCCAATATGGCGCCTGCGATTTGTCTGTTCAGTAACATTAGAATTTAACAAAATACTCGACAATCCGAATTTTGCGGATATATGTTGTCGACTCGAAATCTATATTTTTTTATGTTTTATTATTCAGGTAAGGTTTTGATTGAGTCTACCGTACCCCTCGACGGAATTATTAATATAGATAGATAAATAGATAAAATGTTCATTTCATGCCTATTTACATATCTAGCTCGGTTCTCACGCATTGCATTCTATATTGTATTTTACTAATAAACAACGTGGTGGGTTACTAACTATAATGTTTTGGTTTATTTTCATGATTGTGGTGCTGGTGCTTATGTGTGGTATGGTCTTAACGTAATATATTAACAAATATCCATTCAATCTAAGTCAATGAAGAAATTTTTGATTTCTGCTAACCCCAAACCATCGACTTCAAGGCAGGAGGAGGATGACGAGAGAAAGAAAAATGATTGCGGTGGTGGTTCGGTGGTATCCATTCAATCTAAGTCAATGAAGAAATGTTTAATTTCTACCAACCCCAAACCATCGACTTCAAGGCAAGAGGAAGATGACGGGAGAAAGAAAAATGATTGCGGTGGTGGTTCGGTGCTTGGGGAACCTTCGCCAAAGAGACAAAAAAAACAGCACCGTGACTTCAATGATAAGTGGCTAACAGACATAACGTTTAAAAATTGGATTGCAAAAAGAGATCAAGAATGTGGTTCGATTACCGCTTATTGCAATGTTTGCGAGTGTACTATCATGAACCATAAACCAGCACTTGTCAAACACATGAACACTGTGAAACATATTCAAAATATCAACTCTATAAGCCACACAACGCCGATTGAACAAATATTGAGACCAAAACATCAAGAAGTTGTGCAGTCTATCTAGCAGTGTAGTTGCAGCAGTCAACGTACGGTATAAGGATCGTAGTCTAGCCTTCAGGATATAATAAAATACTTGGATTACGAGGAGCCGACGTTTATTCAGGTTGAGAGGCGGTGACAGAATAAAGAAAAATGTTGCTAGTTACAAACTCTAAAATGTAGCTACTTTGTAACATATTATAGGAATACCATATATTAAATTATTAATTCTAACAGCTTTGGCCGTTTACTACAGATAAACATTAAATAGGTAGGTATAACACGTACTTAGTAGCTAAACTGCTAATTTGTGACTTGAACTGCACTATATAATAAAAAGTGGCTTTAGAACAGTTCTAGGTACCTACTTATTGTTTTCAAGAAGTCTTAATGCAGCCATCCATCACATCGGAATTTGCTTGAAAACTAAATATCACATTTGGATGATTCTAAGTGACTTTATGCGATTACTAGCTGCCCGTTGCGCGACTACGCAGCCCGTTTTAGGTACCTATTCCATAGTTACCGGCCACAAAACGATTCGTTCATCATTTTAGAAATCCATATCGACCCGTGTGACATTGATGAAACTCTTTTCTTACAAACTGTATGGATCGCATCGCACAGCTGTCAAACATAAGTTCCGGTTCCAACAAGGAGGTTGAACGAAGTAGTTTGAGTCATGCTAGATCGTAAAGGGAGTATAGTATAGAGATGGCACATCGTCAGAAAAAAAAGAAAAGAAAGAGATGACATAATACGAATCATTTTTGTGTAAGCGAGAAACAATAACGATCACCTGTCCCTTACCCGCGTATGCGTTTTTGTTGTTGGCCACAGCATTGTCAAATGCTTGTTTGCTCTTGTTTTGACAGATGAGTGGCAGAAAATCTCTGATTTTGAACCTTATGCTTATTGAGAACCAACTCTATCTCCATCTCAAAGGTGTACGCGTGTACGCATGCACGTGCCGTCTATTCCTTTCTCTGTCTACGTGCTAGATATTAGGCTACTAACGCCATCTAGCGAAAGAGAGTGAACTTCCTATACAAAAGTTATTTCGATTTTTTGGCTTTTTCTCTCATTTTCATTTTACTTAAACCACCTCCGGACTGACACAAATAAAACCCAATACGCATTATACACATCGGTTGGGACAATTCACGGGAAAAGGAAGACCAACGCACAACATTTCATTTTTATAAGTATAGATAATATAATAGATAATATAAAGATATATTCTACACATAGGTACCGACGAAATGCTAACGTATGGACACATTTTACCTTGAAATACCTAGGTAAGCATTCTGACATTTTTACGGATCTTTCATAGTTGGTCTAGGATAGTTTACTTTTAGTTATTGTTCTGAGGTTTACTTCTGGTCTAATATAATAGTTGTCATTTTCTATCATAACCATAGACAAACCATAACCAATACTGTACTAAGTGTGTATTACCAGCATAATGAGCGTATTCATGTAGAACGCTGGTTACCAGCAGCGGTGGTTTACCAGCGCTTAATGGCGCCGCCGCCGGTCCGCGCAGGTAGCCGGCGCAGGCAGTTTCTATACTTTTGTACCGAACCAGCGCTAACAGTTCAGTTCAAAATTTTTATTGACCATATAATCATACAGATTTTTTAGTAAACGCCAATACAATACTTATTAATATTTTAGTATACTACCGCCCGTTCGGAAGTTGTGGGCTTAGGGTTGGAGCAAAGAAGGGCAAGAAATTCCCCCGTACCTCTTTTAAATATGAAATACGTTTAATATATACCAGAGCCAATAACCTGCGCCGCGGACCTGCGCCGACCTGTACTTACTGTACCTACTTGACTACATCGTCGTTCCATGGTTCCATTATAGAATCGTTTAAAAAATCTTTGCAATGAAAAAGATATCCAAAGAAGTCCTTTTAATTGTCAGAATCTATTGGTATTACTTATATTAATGCTTTGTGATAACTAAAATATGAAATATATGACCGTGATTCGACATTTTCAAGGTAACATGAAAAAATCGCATCTATTGTAGTTCCGGATTTTGTAGTCGGATCTTTCGGTTTGTTATTTATGTACAGATCAAATTTTGAACGGAGAACGCAAGTTAATGGACCAGAATCACTTGAGGCAAAGTTTATATTGAAATCACCCCCAAGAACCATAGGGTCTTCGCATCTACCTAGAGCGTCATAACTGTAGATGAGTAAAGAGTTGTAAATGAAATGTATTACGTCGTTTATATTTTGGTTTGGTGATATATATGTTGCCACAAAAACGATATTATTTCCACTCAGACTTTGATACTCTGCAATGGAAATATCGCCTATGGGTGTTCCTGAAGATGTGTAAGAATGAATGTTAGGTTTTAATATATTTGTTGTTTGATAATGCTGGTTTTGATAAATTGCTACTACTCCTGCTCGGACATTCGGCCGCTTATATTGGATTATGCATTTAAAATTTGGTATCAGCACATCTTCCTCATTGTTTATCCATGTTTCTGTCAAAAGTAAAATATTGGATTTGCATATGACAGCGTCTGTTAGATCGTGGTTATGTGCTCGGAGGCTTTGACAATGACGATCCGTAACGTTTTTAGTTAAAAATGCAGATTTATAGAGCTAAGAAATCCTTAATATACAGAGCAAAAATTATTATTCTACAACAAAAATTGACGAAGTTAGAGCCAAATTTCTAGCAAAGTTCACTGACCGGGTGGCGCGATTGCCTGTGACGTCACAGCGACGGTCGCCGCCACTCAGCCGTTGGTAGCAGTATAGCGCGCAGTGTTTTGTGTGGATAATTGTGATTTTTTAAACAAATAAAGTGTCCAATTAGTGTCTAATTCAACTATTTAAGAATGTATAAATATTGTGTAGTGCCGAAATGTACAAATACTACTTTTAAAACGCCAGAATAGTACATTACTTCAGAGGGAAGAAAGTGACAGTTCCATACCGAGATTATGGCATTTGCGCCACGAGCTTGCGAGGGGCGCAAACCATTTGAGGTATGGAACTGTACTTTATCCTGAGGTATGTATAGTGCTTTTTATTACACCTACGAGGAAAATTATAGACATAAATGCATAGAAATGTTTAAACACAAAGATAAATGCAAAAATGCGCGGGCTTTTCCTTTTTTAATTCGCCCGTTTCTGGAGTAGGCTAAGATCATAAGGTCATGCAGCCACTTCTTCCGTGATTCCGCGCGTTTTATATACAAAAATAATTTCGTTTTTAATTTTCTGTATGCACCAAGGAGGTTGGTAACTGGTAAAAAAAAAACTGTATGTGGCCAGCCAGTAACAATTTACTTGAAATTTAATTAGTAGACAGTTAAAGTCTCTTTGCAGTATGACTGCTGACAAATAAAAAAATTAAAAAACCGGGTATGTAATGGAATTTCATACATACTTCCCACCCTTGGGTCGGAAGGATTTTCATACAAACTTCCATACCTTGGGATGAAAGGATTTGAAGGGCGGGATAAAGGCGTTTCTTCCCTCTAATTGGTATAATTAGTATGTATTTTCAGAGCAGGTGTGATAAAAAAACTATTTTTTAACGTGCCGAGAGACCCGAAACTTCGCAAAAAATGGTATTCCATCGCAAAAAGAGATGATAAAACTCCATGCTCTACCCAGGCTACAAGACATTGCTGTGAAGATCATTTCAATGTAAGTATTACCCACATAATACAATACCAATAAATAAATAGGTATAACTATACCTTTAGCTGTATGATTTATGAACATGAGTTGATATACCTATTACGTGTATTGTACTTAATTACTATAGTACCTATTCTCTTTTCGGTCCATTCGGCTGTATAACATAACATAGCGTCACGCCTTTTCCCATACGGGGTGGCAGAGGCACAACTGTGCTTCCCACTCGTGCTGGCCGACAAAAGTGCATATGTGTTGTGTCGGTATTGTCGCGGTGTGTGTGTGTGTGTGTGTGCGACAAAAGTGCATGTGTTGTGTAGGTATTGTAGCTGTGGGAGTATGTGTGTGCGCGGGGCGTGTAGTCTACTTACTTTTTCTGAGTTTTGTGCATAAACCTAGTACATACGGCCGTTTATATTTTTAACCCCCGCCCAATGAAGGCAAAAGGGGTGGTATGAGTTTGATGTGTGAGTCTGTCTGTCTGTCTGTGTGTCTATCTCTCAGCTCGCGGAGCGTAAACGGGTGAACCGATTTGAGTGTTGTTTTTTTATTCGAGTGTAGATTTCTTGAAGCATGTTGTTATGGTACCATCGAGCTGGTCTGATGATGGATTTCGAAGGTGGGAGCAGGGGCGTCTCTAGCCCATGTGGCGCCCGGGTGCAATCATCACCCAAGCGTCCCCTAGTAAGCGCGCGGTCAAAATGGATTGGGTACTTACATACAAATCAAATAATCTAGTTACCACAAACTGTCAAATTTCCTTAATGGATAATAAACTCTATTGTTGATCGAAGAAATTTGACAGTTTTGGATACCATGATGTGCTATTGAGTGTCGACAGCATTTAGAATTATACAAGGTGTTTACCCTTAACAAGCCAAAACGTATAACTGCCGGAAAATTACTTGGCCAGAATAATTGAATGAATTAGGATTGAAATAATGTATTTTAAAAAGATGTGACATGTCTGGAAGGATGGAAATATTTTTAAAACATTGTCTAATATCTAAACAATGTCTTAAATATATTGTCATCCTTCCAGATATGTCACATCTTTTTAAAATTAATTATTTCAATCCCAATTCATTCACTCATTCTGGCCAAGTTATTTTCCGGCAGTTGTACCCATGTTAACATGTCTTTATGGTAAACGTCAGAGTGCTTGACGCTATACTAGTATGACAAGGGCACTCTCTCAAAGTGACATGGCTTTAATTTGAATGAAGAAAAGTCCTCCTATTTCTAATTTAACCCATATTGCTTTGCTTTGACATACCTAGAGTGCACGGGTAAAAAGTATTTTTTATAAAGGAGGACGGAAGGAGTGACAGGAATAAAAAACACAACATTGTAGTTATTTGGAAAATATTTAATTTAAAACTAATTATTACAGGGTGT
Source organism: Argyresthia albistria (assembly GCA_963457715.1). Classification (NCBI taxonomy): domain Eukaryota; kingdom Metazoa; phylum Arthropoda; class Insecta; order Lepidoptera; family Argyresthiidae; genus Argyresthia; species Argyresthia albistria. The sequence goes on along the minus strand of CAUOQF010000193.1, from coordinate 17,474 downwards.
AATCAACATTAATATCATTACTTACAAAAAAGATACCTTTCGTGCTTTTGCATTAGCAAAGTCATTAATTATGTCACTTACTTCAATTTTGATATCATGTTCAATGCTTAATAACGATAAATTTGTCAATCGACTTTGTGATAATTTTGATCTCTAAAAACTAACTAAATGTAGCCATTAATGTCCCCACCGAGGGGCACAGGCCTTTACTCGGATCCGAGTAAGATTGAGCCATACTCCACCACGCTGGCTCAGTGCGGGTTGGTGGAGGGGTTTTTACGATTTTGATCTCAGATAATTTTTAATTAATTTTAGTTTAGAAAATGATCTTTCGCTGTGTGCTACTGTGACTGGCAATGTGAGGTAAATCCTAAGTGCTGTGGTTAGATTTGGGAACACTGAAATTAATTTATTCGTAAACAGATAATTTAAAATATTTAACGGCGTAGTGGAATCTTCAATGAACATCGGTAATAATTCAATTTCATTAAAGAGCTCTAACTTCTCCACATCCGAAGAGCCAGCATGGCTCAGTTTATTTTCTAAATTAGAACAATGTGTTTGTCTTGTTTCTAATTCCAAATCCTTCCACTGTTTTAATTTTTGGAGAAATGAAAAAATACTATTATTTTGATTCATAAGTTCGAAACTTTCGTCGAATTTATTAATTGCGGTATCTAATAGGAAGTAGTAAAAATTTACTTTAAAATGGCTTTCCGCGTCTGTTATCGGTTCATCCTCCGCCTCATACCTAACTAAAAAACCTCCTACGAGCGCGAGGGCGGGCAGGTGGGGGAAATTCTGCTGTTGCTTCGACTTCTTCCGCTATTGTTTTTGCGCTATTAGGAAACGCCTCAAAAGCCGACTCATTACGGAACTCAGACAAACTTATTTTTGCGTTTTCAATCATTTTCACCGCTTCTGACAATACGGCATCTGACTTTTGAAGAGCCTTGCTGACTATATTTATCCGGCTTAAAATTTCGAACCAAATAAGCAGAGAGCAGATAAATTTAAACGACTTAATTTTTGCCAGTAATTAATTTGCCATGTTTCTTGACTCCGCATCTTTGCTCCTATCGGAATAAATGGTAAACAAGGCATCATAAACTTTCCCCAGATTAAAACGTAGAGCTTTCACCGCTTCAACCCTGCTCGAGTATTTGAGAGTGGTTTTAGAGTTAAAGTTGGCACTTCTTTGGCAAGTATTTGCCAACGTGCGGTTGACGCAGAAAAAAAAACATAGATTTCATGCACAATTGAAAAGAAATTGACAATTTCTAATGAACTTTTGGCAGCGTCATTTACTACCAAATTTAGGCTGTGTGCCGCACAAGGTACATAAAATGCGCGCGGGTTTAAGTCTAAAATGCGTTTTTGTAGACCTATATTTTTCCCTTTCATGTTAGCACCATTATCGTAACCCTGGCCGCGCATATCTTGTATGTCAATTTCGTTTAAGATTAATAAATCTAACAGAAATTGGGTTAAGCCCTGACCAGTAGTGTCTGTAATAGGAAAAAAACCTAGAAAATGTTCTTTTATTTCAGCTTTGTTATTGCTTTCATTTAAAAGAACATACCGTATGACCACCGATATTTGTTCTACGTGTGCAATATCTGGAGTGCAATCTAAAATTATTGAAAAATATTTCGATTGTTTCAATTCCAAAACTTCATATATTTCATTCTGAATGTTATGGCCAAGATAATGAGTTACTTATGCGTGTCTCAGATTTCTGAATAAGGGCAATGTGTTCTGCAAGTACATTATCAAAATTAGAGGTATATTCAACCAGCTTTAAAAAATTACCATTATCAGAATCGTAAAGTTTTTCAGACTTTCCGCGTATAACCAGACATTGCTTCGCTAAAAAATGAATCATGTTGATTATTCGTTCAAGTACTGCCACCCAGCGCTTTTTTTCCCGTTCAATTTCAACCTGGTTCAAGAAATCTACCGACTTTTCTTTTAAAATAACAGTTTTTAATGTAATTTGTTGCTTTAGACATGATAGGTGACCAACGCTCTTTTCATGACGTTCTAATGCCCTAGTCAAATGCTGCCAATCTTTGTAACCTATTTTACCATTAAAAGGAGTGCTCTCAGTATGGAAAAGTTTACAATAAAAACAATAAACTGAATCAGTCGATTTAGAGTAAACCAGCCAGTTTCTTGAAACGGTTTCATTATTTAACATCTTTTTAGAATAATATACATTTGAAAAAGATCTCTTCGAACTATTCGAAGGATAGGAACTCTGTTTTACCTGTACTGGTCCACGCTCCATTAAAAATATCCTCTGTTTGTCAGATAGCAGCTGTGACCATAATGCGAGATCATTCCTTACATCTTCTTGATCTTCTCGATCTTCTCGAAGTATATTCTCTGGAGACGCTTCGGCACAAGGAGGACTAGGAGGAGGTAGGTACTTCGTCTTCTTCAAATACCGACGACAAAGACAGCGGCGGCGGTGGCGGCGGCGGCGCTGAAGAGACGGCTTCTGTTGTAGAATTACCTTGGTTTTCAGATGTCTTCAGGTATTCGTCAGAGGATGCCGAGGATGGGGAGGGTCTAAGAATAAATTTTTCGATAGAACTTGTATTCTTTTTCAGAGATTCTTCTTTCTCCAACTTTCTTTTTCGGCTCTGTGAACCAGAAAGTTTCTTTTTTCCATCGCCTTCTGACATCTAAAATGAATAATACATTATGTAATGTAGGTATTTTAAAGTATATTTTATTTATAGGCACCTAAATTATGTGAATTCATATAGCCTAGCCTATGTTAATTCTGAATATACAAAAATCGCTCGTAAATGGTGAAAGAATTATCAAAATCGGTTCAGTAGTTTCGGAATAAACTCGCCGAACTCGGGATTGAAACCCGCGACCCCTGGCTTCGTAGTCCGGAGGCAGGAGTGAGTCAGGTCAGCATCCTATCGATCTGCCTGCCCAAATCTGTCAAAATATCCCAACTGATATTGAACTATAGATACTGTCTTCCAGCTACCCTGATAATGTCATCTGACCATCGGGCTGGTGGTCTGCCCGCTGCTCTTTTCCCTGTTCGCGGCCGCCACTCTGTTGCTGCCTTGGTCCACCTTCCGTCCTCCCTTCTGACCAAGTTGCCCGCCCATCGCCCATAGGAACAACCGGACAGCGGGCGGGACAGCAGGATAGGTATCCGCACATAACGAATTTCGGCCCAAGCTGAATCATAGAACTTCGTTCGCTTCGCTCGCTCGTTCAACAAGTACGAACAGTAGAAGATACATACTATATAAAAGCACTTTAACTTACCGTTTTTTCCGCACTGCACTAGCACTGGTATAAAAACAGATGAAAAAATTGAAATAACTACTACGTATTTTCGATATCACTAATCAGCAGTGATCGGATATTCGGATGCATATTTACCTAAAGTTCAGGTGTTGGCTAATATGGAATGCACTTTGCTATCGAAACAATTCTGATTTAAGTGATCAAATCATATTGATAGATAGTGATTAAAATGTTAGTTACTGATAATTAATACATATGGAAACATAATTTAACCCGTTGAGTGCCCTTGGACACTCGAGGGGTTATCAAAACATTTTTTTTTTTTTTTTTCAGACCTTGTACCCTTACATACACACTACACATATTTGCATCAGGGATCAAATATTAACGCTAAATAAATATGCATCCGATAAGTTACACAATATCGGCATACCTTTTACCCGGGTTTTTTTTTTAGATAAATTATTATTAGACACCCGAGAAGGGGAAGGCCCAGTAGGAGATGGAGGGACAACCTGGATAAGTTCCTGCCGGGGTGGATGGAAGAAACTGCAGCCAGAGATGTGTGGGCTCGAACCGGTGAAGCCTTTGCCCAGCTGTGGGACACCGCAATGGGCTAGATAAAAAAATAAATTTAGAAGCCGCTTTCATACTTTTACAGTTAAAAACTAACTTTAGGTAAATATGCATTCGAATATCCGATCTCTGCTAATCAGTAATCACTATCAGACTATCACAAGCTCTCTCTGATCTGACCCCGGTGAATGTCGTAGAGTACTAGTTGTGGCAGCTATTTATTTTAATTTTAAAAACAAATCTTACATTAGCCACATTATGAATTTTTCAAAAGAAAAGCCGACTTACTACTTCAAATTTAGATGTTTAGCAAATATAATACATAATACATTGGGTCAAGGCTTACTTCGCAAAATTACGTAGCGGTAGAAAACAAAGCGCGGCACGAGCCACTCGCCTTTGAGAAAAGCCGCGCGCGCAACGTTCGTCCATGGCAATTTGAACTTTATTTTTTATTCGAAACAGCCAAATTCGCAATATGATCGCTCGATGATCGGTGTGCTTTCAAACGAATCTAAACAGGTGAGGGCGGGTGCCGCGCCGGCACAACAAGCGCCTTTGCTAGCGATGAGACACTCACTTCCTGCTACACCAATATAATCTTTTACGGTTTGTTTTAAGGTTTATTTCATATTGAAGAAAAAGTTACTACTGTAAAAGCCGCTCGCGCCTTGCTTTGCTGTTATTCGAGTTCGACATATATAAGAAGAGCTATAGACGCCATACAAAACGTATGCAAACCGGAGCTCTTTTTACTTGAGACATGAAAGGAAATGAAAGTGCCGCGCGCGACTGCCGCGGCCGGCGGCCGGCCGCCCGGCCGGCGCGCGCGGTGAGGTGAGGTGAGTGGCATTCCGTGTGCTCGGAAAGGCGCCCCCAGGACCGCGGCGCCCGGGTGCACCGCACCCCCTGCACTATAGGTAAAGCCGCCCCTGATACCTACCATATTCATTACTCATGTTCTAATAATAATGACCTCTAACTCTAAAATCATAGAAACAAATATAAAGAGTATGGAGAAGGCAATAAACTCATTCGAGCGCTGAAATGAGATCACGCCGATACAATAATAATCCGCGCAGATTAATCAACAGGATGATAGCTGTCACATTCACGAAGGAATGCTACCATGTGACGAAACAAAGCTGCATGGAACGTTGGAGAAGGAACGAAACTAGTCAAGACAAGAATATTTGAGGTTAGAAAATAGAAAGTACTTCTAGCTATCGCTCCTGTACCCAGACCTAGACCAAAGCTATCAGCAAGAGAATAGTGCATTTAACTATCTAATAACAATCATAATAATATGTGAGTCATTGATTAAAATAAAACTTTTTTTAAGCTTTAAATATGCGGAATCCGTTTCAGAATTGGGTCATCCTCCGGGTCAATAAACCTAACCTAACTACCAAACCGATACCCTATTACCCAACCCCGAGCCGACCTATCACGCCACCATACCGACACCGCACTAAGTATTTCCTGCCACTAGTTGACCTATAAACCTGCCACATATATCCCGTTGAACTATCAAGCAAGCCACGCACGCGCCGCTCTTAAAATAACCCAACTACTATTTATACATTCCACTGTTTCCACATCACTTCACACACACTGGGTGGCACTGTTACCTGGTCGCAGGTAGTTGAAGAGGAGTGAGGGTGTCTGAGGATGATCCTCGGTGGCTGCTGGAGCGGGAATGAAGGCGCGGGAGCGGCGTTGGCGGCCTGCCAGGCTGTCGGTACCGGCGAGCGAGTTGGAGTATTTATACTCACACGACTCTTCACCTCCGGTCCCGTGCGGACTGCGGACGGGAGCTCGGCTCTGGTTACGCGGGGTGTTTGTAAACAACTCGTGCGACCGAGGCTGGTCTTTTGGCAGGATTTAGGAGACAACCAGGTGATTCCAGTGCGGTATGAGTAATTTGTTTGGTCGGAAGTGGAGTAGGAACGGTGGAAACAACGTAAGATGCGGTCAGAGTGAAATGAGCTATTGGAAAGAAAGTTGGATGGAGGCAATGGTGTGTACTGAACCTACCTAGTATACTAGTGTCCCTGTGGGCAGCAGACCTCGCGAACAGGGGGGACTGTGAACCAATGTTTTAATAATATTTCTTGGATTTTTAGAAAACAGGTGACCGAAAGATAGTATTCTAGTATATTTTTAGAACCGGCTCATGAAGCCTTTTCATTTGATACCCCACAGGATAGGTTTCAGGAAAAAAAAAACAAATCCTAAGTATACAAAAAATTGATGACGTCCTAACTCCCCAAAGGGGAAAATCGAGAAAAGCTCTCGACAAAAAAATAACTTTAATTCAAGGAAACGTATGCCAAGTTTTGTGAGGATCGCTTAAAAACTGTGGCCCCTAGACCGGAACTGACAGACATACATACTTACATAGAGACAGACGAAAGCAAAATCGGCCTCCTATCTTGTCGAAATGGAGCCCTTCGCTCGCTTCGCTCGCTCGGTAAATCAAAATGTAGACTGACTTCATGACTGTCGCTTACGCAGCCGTTTGTATTTCGAACGTGGATGATGGGATTCATTTCTCTTGAGGGGGTGGAGATTCTCCTGAGCAAGACACTCCGCATAGTAACACGTGTCCCGGGGCTGCGTATGACCGCTCTCTGTTTGTGGTGTCGCTGTTCTGGTTCCCACGACACAGGGTGCGGCCAGAAGCAATGTAAGTGGCTGCATGTAAATGTTTACATTTAATTTTACCAGAGTGCTCAACTGCTCACCCGATACAAATAGAATTAGTAACCCTTCGTAAAAAAGAGATGGCGTGATGAGTAAGATTTGTACTTTAAACGCCATGGTTTCAGATAACATACTTCTCGGTGGCGCTAATTTTAGAATAAATCCTATATATTTTAGCGCCATCTCGTGGTATTTGCAATTTTTCGATGGTGCTGCACCAAGCGATAATGGCCTCAGTTTACGCCGGTGTCATATTGCTGTTCTAGGTGGTCTACCGGTATTATTAGTATAATATTATAGTATCTGTGGTTTGACGCACCGTCAGCGTCGTCGGGCGCGGCGCCGCGTTGCCGCAGCTTCTTCTTCTGGCGGCGCCGCTCCTTGCGCGCCAGCTTCTCCGCCAGCGACGTGCGGCTCTGCGACAGCTCGGCGGACTTCAGTCTGCACACAAGCACATGCACAATCACATACATCTACACTACACCAGCCCCGCCGTGAAGACGAGCTTGGCGTTGATCCGGGGGAGCTAAAGGCCCGGCTAAATTTACAGACTTGCATGCGCAAACGGTTTTGTTTTTTTTGAAGTAAAACTTCTTGGGGCACGGGGGTAAAATTTATTTAACCTCTCAACTGTGGGTTATTCATATATTTGCTTTTCAATTGCTGCTAGCCGGGTGCTATCACGAGTGGCTAAGAAATGTAACGGAAATTGGAATCGGTGACGTCAGGGTCGGCTGAAGACTTTTAAAACCGCAACTATTTTCAATACGGTTTTTAACTAATCAGATAAGATAATAATACATTCGTACAATAAAGAATGTTAATTAGTGAGAGAAAAACCTGATGAAACGTTAAGAAATAAAAATTATTTTAAGCATTCTTCCACGAGTTCTTGATTTCCGGTATGGCCAAGATGGCGCCGCCGCCGCCGCCGCCGCCGCTGGCTGGGATAAACAAAACCAGTGACGTGACCAAAAACTACTTCGTTCAACCTCTTTGTTGGAACCGGAACTTATGTTTGACAGCTGTGCGATGCGATCCATACAGTTTGTAAGAAAAGAGTTTCATCAATGTCACACGGGTCGATATGGATTTCTAAAACAAGCAAAGCAATGCATACATTTGAGCGAGACGGCTAACGGCCGAAATTAATAACCTATCTTCAATCCATAATCTGCAGATTTAAGATTACTAGTGTCAATTTTGACATAAATCCCATAGCGCAACTGTCAAATGTAACGCGTAATCTGCAGATCACGGATAGAGATAGGTTATTGGGATCGGCCGTTAAAGACGTGACGTCAGATGGTATATAATCTGAGCGAGATGCAAATAGTAGTGACCTCAGAACAATAGTAGTGACACTATTGAATGAGTTAAGTATATCACCACGAGCGCGACAAATTGTAGATAAGGAATGGTGGGAAATAAATGACATGACGTATTAAAAGTAAGTACAAGTTTAAATAATTTCAAATAATCGGACGTCTGAAACTTAAAAGTAACTTGAAGCAGAGTTTGGATCTCAAAATTGGAAATTTAAATCTCTTTTAGTATAGGTAGGTATAGGTGTATAGTATAGGTACCACTTAATGATCTAGCTACAGAAGTTTTACTTCTAACACGTGTACGGTGCTACACGCGTATCTTTTTTTTTTTTCTTTTGTTGTGTAATCTGTAACGTAACAATATAATCTAAACCGTTATCTCGATTTAATCGATTGTGTCGATAGTATCTGTTCGGGGTGAGGTGGTGCGTGTGTTTGTTTTATGTTAAAAGTCCCGAGTATTATGATAGAAGAGTTTATTTAATCTATTAATACACTTGAACTTAGGAAATGTTAAAATAGTAATTATGTAGGAATGTTGAGTGAATGCACCCGGTCGCGACGGTTCCAAATGATGCACTGAATAGTGAAATAAGTAAAGTTAGGTAATTGTGTCGCCTGCACCGTTTGCATTTCACGTGTTCGGTATCTTTAGTATAAGACCGAACATCTTGCCGAGGGCAGAGATAAGCAAGATGAGAAATAAGATGAAAAATATTCAATTAACAATTTTGTTAGTAAAAAATTGATAGCAATTATTATAAGTAATGTAAGTAAGATATATCTATATATGTAACACGAATGATTTGTACAACTAATGAGTTTATAATTGATTATTGTACGCAATTTTCTTAAGCACTGGGGATGTACCCCTTTCTTTAAAATAACTTTCACTTTTGGTATCATCACTACACTTGTCCATTTCTCGCTCACTGCACTTTAGTCTTTTACTGTTGTTGCCGTAGCGGACGGTTGGCCTGGGCGGGGTGCCGCTCGGCTCCGCTCCCGCCGCCGCCGCTAGTGTTGCCATTTCTTGTTGTTCCTGCGCCTCCACGGTTGGCTGCGACGGTCCCGCAGTCGCTGCTGCAGCTAAGCGTCGCTCCCGAATTCGACGGACAGTATATACCAATGCAATCGTGACGAAGACCCCCCACAGAGAGTAAATCAAAGTATAATGATGAATGTCATTTTTTGATATCGTCTCCGTCAACACTGGTTCTTTGATTTGGTGTATTTTCTCCTCTATGTCTCTCATTAACCTTTCGTCCTTGACGTCTGTAAGATTCATCTCTGGTACTTCCGGTATTGTTATATTAATTATGTGATTAATAGGTGGTATTTCAATGTTTTCTTTGTTGGGAGATACTTTCATATAACTTTGCAGTTGTTTGTATGTTTGGATAGTGAAGTCCTCAGTTTTCACTATGCAATCTTCTTGTAGATGGACGATGTTAGTTCCAGTCAGCTGTTGAGCAATAGCTTGGTCTCTGCATAGGTTTCTTAGTTGGCAGTGGCCACAACAAAAGTGTAGGTATTCGTTCGCTTTTGATAGGCTTATCCATCGATTTTGGCATATTGATGTGATTGTCTTGCACTGTTGTATCTTGAGGCTGTCCTTTACACATAGATCAGTATCTGATCGCATGCTGTAGATGGGTGTCTTCAATTGACAGATGTAGGTAGATAGGTCACGAGCTGTACAGTGTTGTAAATCGTCCCGGCTTATGGGAATGTAAGCATCTTTTTGTAAATTTATCGCAACATAATTTTCTATAGGTACAATTTGCTTCATCCTGTTGCTTATTTGATGTGGTATGGCTATAATATTGTATAGGTCATAGTTGTCTCGACTTGTCAATGGAACTTTGATTTCTAGTATAAGGTACTCATCAGTCATTCTGGTTTTTACTTTCAGTAGCTGATAAATGTTCTGCATGTTTGTGTGAAGATTGTCAAGCGGGAGTGTCAATTCTTTGTCTAGCTGTCCTGAAATAATGCTCAGCTCCTTCTGTAGCTGTGTAGGGTCGATCAAATGCACGTTGAGTTTACCATTATAAATGCTAGTGATCGTGTCCAACAAATGATCTTGAATATATCTAAGGTGGGTCAGTAAATTACTTGCAGCCATAGCGGAGAGCGTAAACTCAGACATTGCTTCGGCTTCATTAATTTTTCCGACCATTATTTGTGTCGTTTTGGTCAAAGCTTGCAGGTGTCTGTTAATAATTTTATGTTGTTTTTGAACTGTTTCCGTTGTACGTTTGATCAGGTTATATTCGGCTTCTACTATAGATGTTTGATTCTTCCACAATAGAGTTAAATGTTTTTGGTCGGTACGTAATTTTTCGATGTCATTTCGGTATTGTTGTGCAAATCGGTCATCTAATACACCGAACAGCGTGTTAGCCAGATATCCGACTCCATTGATAATCCCGCGCTGACGCCGGGAATGTACCGTGGGTTGGTGTAGTAGTACTCTATTGTTATGATCCAGTTCGCCGAACGCGTGACGTAATTGTAGCATGATTATGTCGCAGTGAGTCAGTTGATGGATCGTATTACAAACTCTTTCTAAATGTTCGAAGTATTTTTTATATGCAGTGTTTCCTTCCCAATACGGCTCTAAATCGTAATATGTAATTATCTTCCATTCGTCTCTCTGTAACTGCATATTAGCGACTTTATCAAAATAAATGCCTTGACTTTCATTCAGACTTGTTACGTTGAAACAATATCCAGATGTTATGACCGTCATAATATAAAGGAGAATGATAAGCATTGTTGTGAAACTTGACCGTTTGTTTACATTAGGCCGGTCTGCTTTGTTTTTTGATGAACTTTTCTGTTCTGTTTGAGCGGTTTCTTGTTTTTGTTGTATGGGTAACACAGATAACTTAACTACCGGTCGTTTCATGATTCCCGTTTTTGTTTTAAGCGTCACGACTCTTACGCTGCCGTCATTTCCGGGGTGGACGTCAATCACTCTTCCCATGGCCCATTTTCCCGACGGAACATTTTCGTCGTGAATCACCACCATATCTCCTATCTTGATGTTAGGTTTTAATTGTTGCCACTTTCCTCGAGCTGATAACTGACACAAATATTCAGCTTTCCACCTTTTCCATACATCTTGTGTTAATTTTTGTGTTAAGTGCCATCGTGTTCGCGCATCTTCTTCTGTGTCTATGATGGTAACGCCCGCTTTTCCGGTTAAGAAGTGAGCAGGTGTTAAATAGTCCAAATCTTCGATATTTTCTGTTAACGCACACAGTGGGCGTGAGTTCAAGCAGGCTTCCAGTTGAGCTAGAAGGGTGGAATACTCTTCAAATGTTAGTTTTTGTTCACCCACTACGCGTCGTAAGTGATGTTTTAGACTTCGGACGGCACGTTCCCAAAGTCCTCCCGCGCTAGGCCAGGCGGGGGCGTTAAAGTGCCACTCAATGTTCATATTGGCCACCTCTGCTTGAAAACTGTCGCTAAATGTTCTCTCGATGTGACTCCATTCTTCCTGTAGGATGTTATTGGCACCTACGAAGTTAGTGCCATTATCGCTGTAAAGATGCCGTGGCGCTCCTCTCCGGGCAGACATTCTCCTTAGTGCGGCAAGGAAGGCCGAGCTGGTCAGGTCAGAGACTAATTCCAGGTGTACGGCTTTAGTCACCATACACACGAAGACAGCCACATAACCCTTCAGTGTCTTAATCCCTCTGCCTTTGTTAGCCTTCACGTCAACGAATCCCGTGTAATCCACACCTGTATGATAGAATGGTCTGGCCGGATTACTTCGTGCTGCCGGGAGATCTCCCATCAACTGATCTTGTTTTCTTGTTTCATGTTTTCGACAAGTTACACATTTTCTCAGTTCCTGTTTCACAGTGTTGTTACCTCCTGTAAGCCAGTGTTCTTGTCTCAATTTAGCTAACGTGAGGCGTGGGCCCCCGTGAAATGTTTGCAGATGGGCTTGATCTATGAGCAATGTAGCCAGGCGTGTGTTACGAGGTATAATTTTAGGATGTTTCATCTCCATTGTTAATGATGATTGCTCCAGGCGTCCACCGACACGTAAAATTTGTTCACGGTCAATGAATGGATTGAGAGAAATCAATTTACTTTTTGAGTCGACTTTGTTATGTTTTCGTAAATGTTCTATTTCCGTTGCAAATTCACGGTGTTGCACATGTTTAATTAATGCCAATTTTGCCGTACTTAGTTCTTGCAACGTAAGATGGTTCGGTCGTTGTTCTCTGTAACGTTTAAGTGTTAATGCTCTTTGTATCCATGCCAATATTCGAATAATTTTACTAAATGAGCTATGTTTTTCTAGGAGCTGACTAATAATGCTCTCTGTGTTGTTTGACATTTGAGCCACATTCGCTTGTTTGATGTTCTTTGTTTCTTGTTCAGTTGTGAATGTTTGTTTCGGTATGTTCTCAGGTACTACTGTTGCTAACCATGTCGGTCCCTCTTTCCATAGGGACTGCTCGCTTATCAGCTGAGACGGATAAAGACCGCGACTTGCAGCATCCGCGGGGTTCTCCGATGTTTTTACATATCTCCATTGCTCGGCAGGAATTATACTTGTTATATTTTGGACACGGTTTGCCACGAACGGTTTCCACCTTTGCGGTTCTCCCTGAATCCAGCTCAAAGTTACTTGGGAATCAGTCCATCCGTATGTTTCTACCTCCAGTTCTGTCAGAGTCTTCACTATTTTGTCCATCAGTTTAGATAGTAGTTGAGCTCCGCATAACTCCAAACGTGGGATAGTCAATGTTTTATTCAGTGGTACAAGTTTGGTTTTTGCGGCAACTAGCACCACGCGTGTTTGATGTTTTACTCGAGCATATATCACACAGGCGTAAGCTTCTTTCGACGCGTCACAGAATCCATGCAGTTCAATGACGTCATGGCGTCGTGTTAATATCCATCTTTGGACCGTGTATTTTTCGATGTTAGGTAAGTCCGCTTGTATCTTGGACCATTCTCTGTTAATGTTCTCGGATACTTCCTCGTCCCACTTGGTGTTAGTTTTCCAAACATTTTGAAATAAAAGTTTTAATTTAGTTACCACAGGGGCTAGCCATCCTAGCGGATCGAATATCTTTGATATCTCGCTGAGTAGAAGTCGCTTTGTCAGCTTCGCCGTGCTATTTATTTGACAGCGGAATGTAAATCTGTCTTCTCTAGGATCCCAGCCCAATCCAAGTGTCTTACAAGAGGCGCTATCGGTTTTGAAGTTGAATGTCACTTCGTTTTTGTCTTGCTTTGTAATGTTTTCCAGAAGCTCTTGATTATTTGCCGACCATTTTCGCAAGGTAAAACCTCCCGATTTCAAGAGCATGTAGATATCTTGTATTAATTTCTGGCCTTCTTCAATGTCATCCGCACCGTGAACTAAGTCGTCCATGTAAAAGGCGTTCTCAATCACCTTGGCTGCAGTTGGGAAATGTTCGCGTTCATCAGCGGCTAATCTTCTTAATGTCATCATTGCTAGGAAGGGAGCCGCCTTAGTGCCGTATGTTACGGTTAGGAGCTCAAATGACTGAAGGGGTTGATTCATTGACTCTCTCCAGATTATCTTTTGTAAGGGAGTATCTTCTCTGTTGATCCATATTTGCCTGTACATCTTTTCAATATCTGCAGTGAAAGCGTAGCGGTATTGCCTCCACTTCAAAATCAAGCCCTGAAGATCCTGTTGTAGATTTGGACCTTTATACATCAAATCATTCAAAGAGCACCCAGTAGATGTTTGAGCCGAAGCATTAAAAACGACCCGATACTTCGTAGTTGTTGATTCCGCACGTTCGACTCCATGGTGAGGTAGGTAAGTTTGCGGCGTCATGTTACCGTCGTCGGCGGTCGGTATCATATGATGTAATTGTTGGTATTCATTCATAAATGATCTATAGGATGTTGCTAATTGTTCATGTTTTTCCAGTTTTCTTTCCAGATTCCGGAATTGTGCGATGGCTTTTTGTTTAGAGTCCCCTAATGTTTGTTGGAAATCCGATTTCATGGGTATTCGGACCTCGTAACGACCGTCCTCATTTCTTGTTGTTGTTTCATTATAGTAATTAACACATTTTATGTCTTCCGATGACATCTCCCCATCCTCCGAGATTTCCTCCATCTCCCAAAACTGTTGCATGTCATCGAGATTGTTCAAAATCACGTTACAGTGAAATGTTTGTGCGTTTCCGCACAGAAGCCAGCCCAGTTGTGTTTGTTGAGCCATCGGTTGTGAAATGTTATCCCCCTTTATCATTCCACTTAGTAAAATGTTGCTGTAAATATCTGCGCCCAGTAATATGTCTACTGGACGGCTAATGTTAAACTCGGGATCGGCTAGATTAATGTTCTGAATGTGTGACCATGTTGGTTTTTGGAATGTTTTGTTCGGGAGATTGTTTATTAGGTTAGTCATGATAATAACTTCCGTATTTATGGTGTAGTCATTATACATAGATGTGCATGTTATGTTCGATTTTCCTTTGCAATTGTTCTCTCTCTGTCCAACTCCAAAGATTACTCCTTTGCATCTCTGTCTCTTCAGCCCTAAGATTTGCGCTGCTCGTTCTGTTATGAGGGATATCTGTGATCCTTGGTCAATTAAGGCTCTCATATTCTGATATGTTCCCTCAGCATCCTTCACTTTTAATTGAGCTGTAGCCAATAGGATTTCCGAGGTTTTATCATGTGATACACGTGCCGTGGTTGCCGCGCGATCTTCTGCCGACGTTGCGTTAGATTGACCCGCACGGAACGGGGTTTTCGGGGCAATCATTGCCTCGTGTAACAATGTGTTATGTTGTTCAGTGCATTTACGGCACGTGTAATTGGAATTGCATTGCTTTCCATTGTGTGAAAATAGACAATTTACACAAAGACTTAATTTTTTAACTGTGTTTAGCCGTTTTTCATTCGATAATTGCAAAAATGACTTGCAGTTATAAAGTCCATGCTGATCTTTGCATAATGGACATGTGTAGGTAGTAACGTTGTATGATTTCGCCATCGACTTTTGTCCCTGATTTTTATAATTACTATTATTTGTTGTTTGTTGGAATGATTTTTTATAACTTGTATTAATGTTTTGCTGGTTAAACTTAGGGTTCTGCGACGAGGTGGCCGGGGTCTCGTGTTTACGTCGAGATGAAGTTTCCAATGTAGTAAACTTGCTTTCTAAAAATTTTAAGAGATCTTGAAGCTCTGGTAATTCACGAGGGTTGTCAATTGACTCCAAGTACTCGGTATACGTTTCATTGTCCAATTTTCGAGACAGCAAGTGAACGAGAATAGGGCCCCAGGTTGTAGTGTCCACCCCAATGTTTTTTATTGCGTTAAGAGTCTCTACCGTGACGTCATGCATTTCTTTTATCAGCGCTAATGAGTTATGTTGTACATTAGGTAATCCAAATAAAACGTTCATGTGGGATGAGAATATCAATTTTTTGT
This sequence comes from Argyresthia albistria, assembly GCA_963457715.1. Lineage (NCBI taxonomy): Eukaryota > Metazoa > Arthropoda > Insecta > Lepidoptera > Argyresthiidae > Argyresthia > Argyresthia albistria. The sequence continues at coordinate 2,127 of CAUOQF010000193.1, read as the reverse complement.
TGTTGTATCGGTTGTTAAGAATCTCCCAACAAGATGAATAGTTTTCTGAGCTAATGTATAGATGTTGTATCAGACGTTCGGCCTCCCCTTTTACCTTCGTCTTTAAAATCTGCATCTTTTGCGAGTCAGGCATGGTTGAGTTCTTATGAATAGCTTCCATGAAAAGATCTTTGAATGAAACCCAGTTGTTAAAGTTACCACTGAATATCGGTATTTCTAATTTAGGGGTAGTTTTCTCCCGGTAAGTAACTGACCACATCTTTTTATTTATCTGCTTTTTGAGCGTGTTGAATTGTTCTTCGCGTTTGGTAAACGCGGCTTCATATTCTAAATCCTTTCCGTTTAATTCGCTATCAATCTGCCAATGCAAGCGATCAATCACACACCATCGAGTTTCAATCGTTTTTAGCGCGTCTTCGAATTCCCATTTATCCGACAAATCTTCAATGTTAATGTTATTAAATGTCCGAGAAAACGCTCTAAAGTTTGCCTCCTGCTGACGTAGAGATTCGTCCAGCTTACTCAGACTTCCCTGATGAGTTTTACCCATACTAGAACTTCCCTGCTCGGACCCATATTGATTGCGTGTTTCTGGCTCCGTGTTAGCTTTTTTTTCTGAAGCGCACAATCTATCGTAGCCTTGTGTTAAAGCCTTGTTAAAATTCCCATATAACTCCTGTGCTCTTTCATAGACCTTCTCAGTATAGTATTTATCTAATTGGCTCACCACCATACCAAGCTGATCGTGGTTGAATTGAATGCTCTTCCATAGTTCTTCTAGCTTGTTCCACTGCGTTTTGTAATATTCAGGTTTACTTTTCCTGTCTTTCCCGTCCTTGTTGAAATTCTCCCAACTCCTCTCTAGTTCCTTGATGAGTTTGTATTGATTTTCTAGAGACATGTTGTAACAAGTAAAATAAATGGAAAGGTCTTACTTGATATCTCCAAATTGTCGATTTCACCGGCTTACGGCGTTTGGTCAGTCCACTGACGATGTTCAATGCTCCCTGTAGCTGATGGCGATAAGTTCCAGGACTCCTGTTGTCTCCCCTGCACCACACTGCACTCCAAAATGTTACGCCAGTTCACCCTCACACTTTGAAAATCCAGTCACTATCCACAAATCACCAACTGGGTCAACTTCGCGTGAGGACGGCTCGAAGGACCAATGTTCGGGGTGAGGTGGTGCGTGTGTTTGTTTTATGTTAAAAGTCCCGAGTATTATGATAGAAGAGTTTATTTAATCTATTAATACACTTGAACTTAGGAAATGTTAAAATAGTAATTATGTAGGAATGTTGAGTGAATGCACCCGGTCGCGACGGTTCCAAATGATGCACTGAATAGTGAAATAAGTAAAGTTAGGTAATTGTGTCGCCTGCACCGTTTGCATTTCACGTGTTCGGTATCTTTAGTATAAGACCGAACAGTATCGATTTATCGATTATATTGTTTTGCTTCGCACCATCAATACTATCGATATAATCGATTTTATTATCAGAAACAGCAATTATAATCGACTAATCGATTATAATTTATTTTATTGGTACAAGTATAAGAATCGATAGTATTAATTTAATCGATTATGTCGATAGAGTCGATACTAGATCAATTTGTTAGATTATTTAGGTACCTAATAATCGATTAATTGATAATCGATTATCCGGCAACACTACCTAGAAGTGCCGCGCCAGCTACAAACAAACTGGTATTTCACGCCCTCGCTATAGCAATTGCCGTGCGATTCGTTTGTAGAATTGGGCGGCTCTATAACGTCCACATCGCATCGTGGTGCCATTTGTACGGTATACCGTTTTGCCGGCTTAACGCACAGGCCTGTTGTACAAATCGGAATTTGCGCAAGTAAGTATATGATTGAGCGTAGCGCCGGATCAGCCCCCCCTACCGCGCAACCGCTGTCGGCATCGGAATCGTGTTTTAAACGCGCAAGAATGAACTTTATCATTATGACACTACGGCAAGTCAAACACGAAGCCGATGCCGACAGCGGCTGTGCAGTAGGCCCCTGTAGTGGACATAAATATAACGTATTTGTATTTGTATCTGAGAATTAATGAATAATAATAATAATAAATAAATGCTCTTCCGGATCAACGCGAAGGTCGA
>CAUOQF010000192.1:42979-70365 GCA_963457715.1 Argyresthia albistria | reverse complement strand
ATATAAAGTAATATTGAATAGACGTGCTCGTCACTCTTACGAAACTTATGTGTGGTAGAAAGAGACATCTATAGTGTATTTCTACAATCTAAATTGTCAATCGTACCAGGGTGGCAAAATAGCCAATATCTTGAGGGAAGGGACAAATGCGATAAAAATGTCGATATTATTATTTTATTGAAATCGAATTGCATTCTCAAACTGATTTTTTTGTCTAATATCTGCTCCAATTGATTAATGCGCCGTTGCAGCAGTAACGTTCGTCTTTCGGTTTCACTTGAGGGAAGGATTTGACTGCGCTGTTGCGTTTCTGGATTGGGATAGCTTGTTGCAGCAATCTCGTTCTCGGTCATCTGTTTTCTGTTGGCCCCAACCTAAAAAAGGGTAAATCAATATTTGAAACAACATAAACTATTTCTAAATAACTGTGTTCCTTGCTAAATAAGAATTGTACGCTTGGATGTTGTTCCGAAATGGCTCACTTACGCCCCTTGTGTAACAATCTACTATTTCTGTCACGTAAATGTGAGGATATTAGTTGTGCAGTGTATTGAATTTATTTTATGTTCTTTTTGTATCATTTAACTTTAAAATCTTACCAAAGAGCGTTCTAGGCATAGGCGTAGAGAAGGTACGGCATTTGGCTTCAATCTACGGTACTTGTAACCTTTATTTATAAAAGTCATCTTCAAAATGTTTACTGCATATTCGTCGTGATTTTTGCCAAGACCAATTTCTTCGTGAAACGGCTTCTTTCCATCTTTGTTGAATCAAGCTATCGTTGGGTAACCTAAAATAGATAATTATGAAATAAAACAAAATATAATTATCTAAGTACCTATCGATAACTTTTTCACTGAGAAACAGACAATCGCCCATCCCTATTACCCACAACAAACAACAAACGTGTTACATGCTTTAATTTCACAATAATCATGATTTCTAGACTTCAAAACAGTAGTTTTTAATGGTATTATAGTTATTTATCAATTCCAGTAGCTCACAAATGAAACCCTAGGGAAAAAATCTGCTAATTATATACAAAATTGAGACTTACCGATGGAAGCTGATCAATGTAGTTTCGTTTTCTTTTCGGGAGGAATTGGATTTACATCCCATCACCACACAAGCCATGCCGATTATTGCCGATGTATTTCACTTAGTCTAGGTGCCACGAAAACCACACGATACTTCAAATTATCCAAAATAAATACAAAAAACCACAAGATTCTGCAAATCAATGCACATCCAAACTTCACGTCAAGCATACTGTCAAATAGATGATGTATGGAAACGCATTACAATCTGTGATTTTGTGAACCTTTTTAAATTGATGGGGTAATGGACCCAACTGACGTTTATAGGTACTACGATCCCGGAATAAGGAGACAAGACATAACTATTGTTTTCTCTTTCTATCACGTTGCTAAATTGATTGCTAAATTGACGAGACAGACATACGGGTTTGTTCATTTTTTAACGCTCCTTCTATGCTTTAGTTATTGTTCTGAGGCGCACATACTGCACTGACAAGCGCCACGCAGTCACTGTCACCTCGCAACAATCGACACACAGTCAGAAGCTGTTCGGTGTTACGTCTCACCTCTAGTGAGTTGTCTGTATTTATTCTAAGATTAGCGCCACCTACCCCCCGTTCCGAGTCAAGCGAAAATCGATACAGCGTCTACGAAGCCGTTCCGAGTCAGTTTTGGCGATACAAAACGATGGCATCGTAGACGTTGTAATCGATTATGGCGCTGACGGCGATGTCACGGAACTCGACTCTAGAAGTATGGGAAGGAACAGTGATGATTCGAACCCAAGACCTCTCGCTGAGCAGCACAGCCTCAACCGCAACACTACAGAAGTCGTAAAGGACATTGCCTTGTCTTTGTACATATCTTCTCTGTATTTTTTGTGTTTTCTTCTGTTGTGTGCAATAAATATATACAAATACATTGTAAGCCTCTGTCAGTCGTTCTGTTTGTATGTCTGTCGTTATGCGGCTTTATTAAATGGTAGCCAACTTTTCAGCGATGATTTTGAGTTAATGTGTCGATAGAACTATCACTCACCTATCTCCCATGATGCCACTCAGCGGCCTATACAACTTAGCAGCTTGATCAAACTCCATCAGCTCTCTATCCCTCTCCCACGCAGCCAACCTCCCACTATCGCCGTCCTCTTCCAACACCCCATTCTTCACGTACTTCTCATACCGCAACTGTTTCGCCGGATTCGATGCGAACGGTTTAAAAACTTTCACCGCTGGCTCGTTTGTGTTTGAAATTGGAATGTAGTCGATTCCTTTTTCGGTTGGTTCTTTGTTTGTGTCGACAACGTTGGTTGTGCTGACAAAGTTGACGTTTCGTCCCAGTAATTTGGCTATGGGGTCGGTGGGCTCGGTGGGCTCGATGGGTTTGGGTTCGTTGGGTGTGGGCAGAGTCTCGCCTAGTAAGGCGCCTCTTGCTTGCGCCGATAGCTCATGGCGGCCAAGACCTGAATAAACAAACATAAGAATGATGCGAAATTGTGTAGTCAGGAGACGTTTAATTAGATAACCTTGGGCATTCATGTAAACAACAAAAGGTAGTATGTTATTCCAAGACTTCCAGGGTCTCATCTATCCCACATCCCCATCAATATTGCATCAAAACCGCTTCAGCTGTTCAGGGCGTCAAGTCTGCTAAACACCTTAAGAATCATTCACCATACAAACTTCACCATACAAACTACCAGTGAAGAAATATACATTGGCGCCTTAACTAAGTTTATAAAACCTGTGTTTTAATTTTTAATCATTGATCATTCAAAGACCCGTTTTTGACATAATTGGTAGTCTACTGTCCACATAGCAATACATTGATCGAATATGGAATGTCATAGGACCGCATGGGTATTCTGTCTGCTGCACATTGAGAGCTGTGCGGCAGTTGCGCTGTTGTCACATCGGTATTCCGCTCCTTATTTTGACGTTGTTGTGTGCTGACGTGTTGTGCTATGAAAGTACTATGCAGATGCAGCAAAGATGTTGCACAGCGTAATAGGCTTGTGGCCTGTCAAGTCAAAATAGATACTTTTTATGAACTGTCAAAACGGAAATTTTGTTCCTGAGTTCTATGAAATAACATCAGAATGACGTCATGTAAAAGTGCCATCAAATGCTGTCTTCTTTTGGAAAAAATTGACTTTATAAAATATATCTAGGTACTGGAAATATAGAATTCTGAGAATGTCAAGCCATTTTTTACATAATGCTTCAACTTAAGACTTGTTCCTAAATTTATTGGATTACCTTGGCCACAAGCCTATTGTCTTACTCAAGTACCGGAATGCCCATTTTATGCTGTAACTAGCTAACATTAACATAGCAATGTACTTATGTGGACTTTTACCAGACTTGACACCCAGGCCCTGACACCTTGAGCCAGCGTATCCGGAATATGGCCCAAACTTACTACAGTCCAGGTAAATAGGCTCCTTTGTGGTGACAATAACTACATTTAGTTCAGTTCAGTTCAAAAATTTTATTGACCATAAAATCATACATATTACTTAGTCAACGTCAATATCTATATGTATAAAAATGAATTGCTGTTCGTTAGTCTCACTAAAACTCGAGAACGGCTGAACGGATTTATGTTATCTTAGTCTTGAAATGTTCGTGGAGGTCTAGGGAAGGTTTAAAAGGCGAGAAAAAAAGGAATAATTTCCGGGAAAACCCTAAAAACAGCCCTTTTCTATTTCCCATACAAACGTTTTCTAGAGTCAATCGTTTTCTAGAGTCAATTTGAACTTTATTGCTATTCAATAAAGTTCATATTAAATTGAGGCAGTACGAAGTCTGCCGGGTCAGCTAGTAATATTAATATTTTTGTATACTACCGCCCGTTCGGAAGTTGTGGGCTTAGGGATGGAGCAAAGAAGGGCAATATGTATTCCATTAAGGGCTCTACTCACGATGCAATCTGTCTCGCGATTTGTTGCTGCAACTTGTATTTCTCTCTCTGTTTATCTCCATGTTTTGTCCTTCTCTATCAATTGCAAGAGAAGGACAGGACAGGACAGGACAGGGAGATAGACAGAGAGAGAAATACAAGATGCACATCGTGAGTAGAGCCCCTTAGTTTTAGCTCATGCTACCTTGATCCCTAGGCGCCGCGTCCGTCGCCTCGAATCTCGACCTTCTGGCGCCGGCGGCACAGGGCACATAGTCGCGCGGCAGCGCCGGCGGCGGGTGGGCGGCGGTGGGGGGAAGCTGCTTTGTCGCTTTCACAAACCCTGGCAGCACCTGAAAGGTGACGGATTAAAGACTTTATGATCGATTTCACCAACAATCCCTATCTTTAGGGGACACTTTATTTCCTTTCAGGGGCCACCTACCTTCGACCTAAGTTTAAGGGAAGGGTCATCTAGGCTACTGGGGGACCCCCTAAATTTAAGAGCCGGCCTCCGAAACAGTCGCTGCTAGACAGCTAAAAAAAAGGAGAATGAGACAGACAGACAGACAGACAGACAATAAAGTGATCCTATAAGGTTCCTTTTTTCCTTTTAAGAATCGGAACCCTAAAAATAAATTATTAAATTAATATTTAGGTGGGGCTCCCATACAACATGTTTAGTTTTTGCGGTTTTTTATAGATAATGGTACGGAACCCTTCGTGCGCGAGTCCGACTCGCACTTGGCCGGTTATTACTAAAACATTGCGTAGGTTTATTCGGATTTTGGTAGGATAAACTTATAGAGCAACTCACTCCGCTCTCTTGCGCTCGCTTCTTCTTCTCCTCCCTCCTCTCCGCTCCGAGTGTGAAGTCGTAGTGCGACATGTCCTCGCTCGCATAGATGTCCTCGTCATCTTCCTCCAAGGCTCCCACGCCGAAGGCTTGCCCGCGGATTGAGACCTGCAAAATAATAATCATAATGAAACATTTAAACACCATTCCATAGTATTGTTAGTAAATAATTGAAACAAAAAGTAAACTTTAGAAAAAACCGACTTCCACAAACCCTATTTGATTAGATTGAGTTTAATACAAACTGTAACCCCTTATCCCCCCACCCTTGGGGAATTAATTTTGTCAAATCCCATCTCAGTGCTACCCCACGCTACTAAGGAACCTCTGTACAAATTTTCATGGCTCTAGGTCCACCGGTTTAGGCTATGCGTTGCCTGCCCGTCAGCCACGCATTGTATTTGTACCTAGTATTGAGCAGTTCTGGTGGCCATATGTGGTCTTCATCAGCAGTTCCGCATCATAATATTATGCTTACCGTGAGTAAATGCACGAGTTTTACTAAAAACACAAAAATCACTATAGGTCTGCCTATAATATTTGAAGAGTACCCTCGATTTCTCCAGGATCCCATCATCAGATCCTGACCTGGTGTCAATGGGACCAATGGGAAGGTAAACCCAAACAAAAAAAATATATTTCCAAATCGGTCCATCCGTCTAGGCGCTATCGGGGAACATACATAAAAAAAACATCCGGACGAATTGTAAACCTCCTCTTTGGGAAGTCGGTTTAAAAAGAGAGAATTTCCTAATCTATGTTATACCCAGTTTCCTGGGCGCTGATTAAAGTAAACAGGTTGGTTAAATCAGTTTCGGCCAATCAAGTTCCGTCTTTTTGAATAATAGCGGTTCGTGATTAGCTGAAGCTGATTTAACCAACCTGTTAACTTTAATCAGCGCCCAGGAAACCGGGCATAGTGACACACAAATATGGCGACAGATTACTCTATAGCTCCGTGGCAAAAGAGCTCCGCGGTCTAGTGGGTTTCATGCTTGCTTCTCACGCAGCAGATGCAGGCTCGAATCCCGCTGCTAGCCATGGACCAATGAGATAAATCATTTATACAAGATAAAGAAAGAAAATAAGATAAGATAATAAAGATAAGAAGAAGATAAGGTAAGTTATGATAAATATTATATTTTTAATATTTTTTTTCCAAGTACGTTATACGGATGTTCTAGCGGTGATGGAAAACATCGTGAGGAAACCTTCATTACTCCATAGCTGCGGCGATGGGCTAGCCCCCTGTCACGCAAATTCGAGTATTGAAGCACTGGCTGAAAGTGGGCACAGTGGTGCCTCTGCCACCCCGTATGGGAAAAGGCGTGACGCTATGTTGTTATAATACTCTCTATACTCTATCCATGCTTAGAAGAAACTTGACAGCTAACCTAAAACTTTATGAGATCCACTTTTTAAACACTAGGGATGTTACCAAAACAATCGGAAAGAATCGAAATTGTTATCCAGTTGAACTAACAGAAGAGTTGTCATCGTCATCACTACTATCAGCACTTAGCGATATAATTAGTTCATTTTCAACTATATTGTCTATTCTAATGTCTCTTTGCAAATATTGTAAAATTATTCCCGATTCACAAATGTTTAAAGGGTGCATCGATTCTTTTGATTCATCGATTGTCATGAGCAATATCCCCACACTAACAGGCTAAGATTGACATCTGTCAAGTTGCCCGTTATATTAGTACACTATAGTACCAACCTTCTTCCCCTTATCCGTCATTTTGAGGTGACTCCGCGCGCCCTCCCCCCACTCTCCCCCCATCCCCCCCAGCACAGAATGCCGGCTCAGGCCGCTATATCCGAGCCCGAACCGGTCGTTCTTAACGCGAGAGGCGCAGGGCTCATAGTCGTCCGGCGCGTAGAGGGTGTCGTAGTCTATGGAGGTGTCGCTGTCGGAGTCGGCGGACGGAGGGTCGGTGGACTGAAATGTGTTAAAAGTTTATCAAAATCGGATCATCTGTTTGGGAGTTTTCGTATATTTCGTATATATTTATTGCACATAAAAGACAAAACACAGAGAAGTAATTTACAAAGGCAAGCTTATCTCTAAAAAGAGATCTCTTCCAGCAAACCCAGGCAGGATGGACAGAGGAAATTAAATACAGAACAGGTAGGCCTGTGTGCTCAAGTAAGTGAAAAATAAAATATAAATAAATCATACTATTATACTAATTTGAATTGTTGTTAAAATCTTTAGTAACCTTAAAGTAAAATTTAACTTTGTTATTATTTAATCTATTTCTAATTGTTTAACTTATGATATAATAAGACTTGGGTCAGAGAGCGAAGTCCTCTGGCACAGGTATTTTCATACTTAAAAGACGGCTTCAGCTTACATAAGGTTAAATACTTATGGTTAAACAATAAACATTTTTGATTTTTGATTTTACTAATCTACAGAGAAGAGGTGCGACAGACACGAACATATACGCGTTGAATTTATAATAACAGTGCCTTTCTTTTTACGTTTTTCTGCAGAGTTGAGTCAGCATACTCGAGCGCCCAGTGTCCACGAAAGACCACGATCTTCATGTTCTTCTGTCTTTTCCAGGGAGCACTTATCCAGTGGAGAGCGCATAGATACATTTTCCTTTGAAACACAAATCACCAATTTACGGGCGGGCGGGGGACGAGGTAAGAGACCTGTGATTGGTCAGCCGCTGCGAAACTGTCTGGCGGCCCGTCGTCGAACATGGTTGCGTAAGCGAACGTTTGTTGATCAACAAACGTTTGGCGAGCCGCATTCCCCCGCAGGCGCAGTCAATTGGATATATAGTCTCTGGTTTTTTCATAGGTTTTTAAGTTTATCTGGATGTGGGTAGGTTGAAAATCGCGGGCCGTGGAGTTTGACCGGTCGAGCGAGTACAGCAGGCTTGTCATTAATTGACTATCAGAGTCACACATATCACAAACCCGGGTACCATATAATTATCAGCTAGAAAGCTGATACTACTTGGTATAGGTGCCGCCATCCACGACGACGCGTGACGTAGCTATTTGCATCTTTCTTTTTCATCGAGGCACTCTGCCTGAAAGACAAAGATGCAAATAGCTACGTCACGTGTCGTCGTGGATGGCGGCACCTATACACAGGGATCCTTTAACCCATGAAACAAATAAATTAATCTTATATTTTTTTATCTATTGTCAAGCAGCAAGGTCTGCTCAATTTAAAGGAACTCACACACGCATATACCCACGTACACACCCTCACACACACATACACCCTCATGTACACACCAACACTGCCTTTGTATTTTTATTTTTCTTTGTATTTTTTCTTTCTGTTCTGCATTGTATGTAATTAGGCAAAATCAATATTCAATGTTTTTTTTTATTGTTTTTAAATCCCATTCAAAATTTCGAATGGATGTGTTTCGTAACTGGCACTATATTTTATTTTATTTATTTTACATTTTTAGGAGAGGTAACAGCTTTACTTACTAAATACAAAACACCATATTAACTAAAGAGCTAATAATAACCTCCCACAATAAAATTGTTAGTACAAGCCACATATTACATACATTATATTATTGTTATTTTTATTGTTTTAATTACATTTAATACATCAAAAAATCAAAATAAATAAATAAATAAAAGAGCTGCTAATGTCTCAGTTTCACTCTAGTCTTCCAAAAAAAAATCGCTTCTTCATCATTAGAGGCTCACCTGTCCGGGAATAAAGCAGCCATAGACTTTCCGTTTCGCCTTGTCACCGGCGGTAAGCCTCACGCCTGCTCCCTGGCCCGGCCGCCAGCCCTGCAAGCAACGGTAACAGTAGAGACAATAATATCGCGTTCACACTTTGTCGTAAGGGCTGTAAAGTCCATTCATTTTCTGTGTGTCCTTTGCGCAGCGGCTTTCTATAATCGAGTGTCGGCGCTCTTTCAAATTAGGCGGGGCGGGAGGCAAGAGGCGCCGGGATCAAAGGACACACAGAAAATGAATGGAATATATCGTCGTATCTATGTCGTGCATTGTGGCTTGTACAATATTGAAATGGTGGTTCAGGTATAGAAGGATAAATTGTCGTCCACAACTTGTTTGCAGTGACACCAGATTGGCAACACAAATTACACAAAACAGTTGTGGGAACTCTTAACAATAATTGTTACGACAGAGGGAAGGCGCTCTTGTCAAAAGACATACGATTTTCAAATAATCTTGGGATCTTACTTACTTACTTACTTTATACTTTATTGCACAAAATAACACATTTTACAATTGAAAGTGGACAACACATGACAAAGGCGAGCTCATAGTACAATGATGATCTTAACTTTCCATTTGCGGTGGATGAGGCTGAATTGCTCATCAGCACATGGTCCGCAGAGGATTCGAACCCACCCTACGTCTCTTGCATGAGAAGTTACTCTTTTAACACAAAATTAATGGCTCATCAAGCACATTTTGAACATACCTGTGCTTTAAGTATCCGCACCGCTGCAGTTTCATGCACAGTCTGAAGAACTTGTTCTAGGACAGGTTCACCTGCAAAACATAAAAAGTATAAAGATTCACACACATCAGTGGTCCCACCGATCCGGCACAGGTCCGTGTCAGTGAAAATTATTCTTTCATACATTCTCTATGAGAGTAGTCACACTTGTCAGTGTACGGCACAGGTCCGTGTCAGTGAAAAATATACTCGCATAGAGAATGTATGAAAGAATATTTTTCACTGACACAGAACTGTGCCGGCCCAGTGCCAGATCTGTGGGATCACTAATAATATGTGTGAATCGACCTTAAATATCAACTACTTACATCAATTTAATTACAATATTTTGTGCTATTTTACAAAAGGTTATCAATAATCAAGTAAGTTTTTAGGCACCTACTTACTAAGAAGATTTTGATTAGTAATTATTATCCCAAATGACTAATGGACATAATGTTATTGAATAATCTAATGTATGTAATTGACCTGTCTAATAATTTCATGTGGTGTTTAATGCAATCTATTTTATAGTTAGGATACTTTGTACGACGAATTGGATTTTTTCTGTCATGTTGTACGAATTTACTTTAAATAAATAAATAAATAAATAAATTAATTAGAAATCTGCATAGTATTCAATGACTAGCTTAAAGGCTGACCTACATTTTTCATATAATTTTTTTCCACCAGCTGTAGCTGTTATGTATAGGTATGTTCCAGTTTCTATTCCAATACAAGATAAAAAGCTCAGATTTGTACCACAAAGTGGGACCATTGTGCCTCTTCCACTCCATATGGGAAAAGATGTTAGATGATAATAATGTGTTGTTACAAATGATTCTAATAATCATAGAATACCTGGGATAGCGACCGAAAAAAAAAAGAAACAAGAAACGGGAGACCAAGGCTGAGATGGAGAGATGAGCTGGATGAGTACCAGCCACAATGTCCACCATTGGAGTGGAACAAGACAGGAGAAGATGGAGGTTCTTGGGAGAGGCCTTTGCTCAAAAATTTATTCTATGGGCTTTTATGCCTGCAATAAACGATTAATAATAATAATATAAAATGGGCGACTAAATCAGAGCAATAAAACCAAAATACAGCAAATTAGTCATTATAAGAGGCTTTATTATTATTATTTACCTGGGATAGGCCCATCATGGAACCTCTGTTGATGCGGCCTCTTTTGTCCAGAGAAATCGCTGTGTGTCTGCATTAAACGAGGAGCTATCCCAAACTCACTCCGATCCTCCTCATCCATATAGTCTTCGGGTCTTTGACTCTACGAAACCAAAAGCAAATGAATTAAATTAAATTTTATCTATCCAAGATATTCTTCTATTCTTCTATAAGGGGGTTGAAGTGCCTGCACGTGGCCCACATGTGCAGGGCCTTTGTGCATGTCCCCCTTCTCCTGCTCTCTTATTTCAGCCAACCCAACTCCCGCACAAGCTGGAGTAGGAGGCCTGGATGTTCAAGGAGCTCCTGGGTCGACGATGCTTCTCCCAGAATCGCTCTATCCAAGATAAAATGTAGTTCATGATCCGTAATACCCCGTGATACTGCAAAATCTTTTGTTTGATTTTTCATAGGTTTATAATTTTGAACTTTATTACCAAGTCAGAAGTTGAAAAACTTGCAGGCCATTGATATCAGGCCACAAGCTTGAGTGGTTAATCAAGCGAGTCTGTGCTCAGCCTACTGGTAATCAAGCGAGTCTGTGCTCAGCCTACTGGTAATCAAGCGAGTCTGTGCTCAGCCGACTGGTAATCAAGCGAGTCTGTGCTCAGCCTACTGGTAATCAAGCGAGTCTGTGCTCAGCCTACTGGTAATCAAGCGAGTCTGTGCTCAGCCTACTGGTAATCAAGCGAGTCTGTGCTCAGCCTACTGGTAATCAAGCGAGTCTGTGCTCAGCCTACTGGTAATCAAGCGAGTCTGTGCTCAGCCTACTGGTAATCAAGCGAGTCTGTGCTCAGCCTACTGGTAATCAAGCGAGTCTGTGCTCAGCCTACTGGTAATCAAGCGAGTCTGTGCTCAGCCTACTGGTAATGAAGCGAGTCTGTGCTCAGCCTACTGGTAATCAAGCGAGTCTGTGCTCAGCCTACTGGTAATCAAGCGAGTCTGTGCTCAGCCTACTGGTAATGAAGCGAGTCTGTGCTCAGCCTACTGGTAATGAAGCGAGTCTGTGCTCAGCCTACTGGTAATCAAGCGAGTCTGTGCTCAGCCTACTGGTAATGAAGCGAGTCTGTGCTCAGCCTACTGGTAATCAAGCGAGTCTGTGCTCAGCCTACTGGTAATCAAGCGAGTCTGTGCTCAGCCTACTGGTAATCAAGCGAGTCTGTGCTCAGCCTACTGGTAATCAAGCGAGTCTGTGCTCAGCCGACTGGTAATCAAGCGAGTCTGTGCTCAGCCTACTGGTAATCAAGCGAGTCTGTGCTCAGCCTACTGGTAATCAAGCGAGTCTGTGCTCAGCCTACTGGTAATCAAGCGAGTCTGTGCTCAGCCTACTGGTAATCAAGCGAGTCTGTGCTCAGCCTACTGGTAATCAAGCGAGTCTGTGCTCAGCCTACTGGTAATCAAGCGAGTCTGTGCTCAGCCTACTGGTAATCAAGCGAGTCTGTGCTCAGCCTACTGGTAATCAAGCGAGTCTGTGCTCAGCCTACTGGTAATGAAGCGAGTCTGTGCTCAGCCTACTGGTAATCAAGCGAGTCTGTGCTCAGCCTACTGGTAATGAAGCGAGTCTGTGCTCAGCCTACTGGTAATCAAGCGAGTCTGTGCTCAGCCTACTGGTAATCAAGCGAGTCTGTGCTCAGCCTACTGGTAATGAAGCGAGTCTGTGCTCAGCCTACTGGTAATGAAGCGAGTCTGTGCTCAGCCTACTGGTAATCAAGCGAGTCTGTGCTCAGCCTACTGGTAATGAAGCGAGTCTGTGCTCAGCCTACTGGTAATCAAGCGAGTCTGTGCTCAGCCTACTGGTAATCAAGCGAGTCTGTGCTCAGCCTACTGGTAATGAAGCGAGTCTGTGCTCAGCCTACTGGTAATCAAGCGAGTCTGTGCTCAGCCTACTGGTAATGAAGCGAGTCTGTGCTCAGCCTACTGGTAATCAAGCGAGTCTGTGCTCAGCCTACTGGTAATCAAGCGAGTCTGTGCTCAGCCTACTGGTAATCAAGCGAGTCTGTGCTCAGCCTACTGGTAATGAAGCGAGTCTGTGCTCAGCCTACTGGTAATCAAGCGAGTCTGTGCTCAGCCTACTGGTAATCAAGCGAGTCTGTGCTCAGCCTACTGGTAATCAAGCGAGTCTGTGCTCAGCCTACTGGTAATCAAGCGAGTCTGTGCTCAGCCTACTGGTAATCAAGCGAGTCTGTGCTCAGCCTACTGGTAATCAAGCGAGTCTGTGCTCAGCCTACTGGTAATCAAGCGAGTCTGTGCTCAGCCGACTGGTCAAAGATAATGAAACAATTTTACACTTACTTTAGACAAGTTTGCTTTGTCTCTTCGAGAGCTTTTGAATGTGGCTGGAGTGAATCCATCAGGGGTGCCCACAGTGTTCCCATGCCCTGCTGAGAAGCCTCCAGTGAAAGCACCATGGAACCGCCGCCTCCCATGCTCATCCACTGCATACTGGTCTGTGGCTTTCGGTTGAAACTTCTTCTTAGATGGCACCTCCTCTGTGGTAAGTTAGGTAAGAAATGAGCTTACGAAAAAAAGGTTGAATTTAGCAAGCATATTGGACTAAGGCTGGATTTTACCAACAAAAAGTTATGCGAAAATAACTATCCCGGGTATAATAAATTCGCTCTAAATGCATGAAAAATGTCAAGCAAGAGCAAGAGACATTTTTTAGATGTTCCTATTGGAGATTAGGGTAGGACTTGGTACCTACCTTCGTCAAAGGGCTCTAAAGGTGTACCATAGCGGATAACATTATCTTCGTCAGAATCGCTCATGGTGAGTATCTAATCTAGTATGCTTCCAGTCTAAAGAATCACTCGCCTACAATATTACCGTAGCCTATAGCTATGAGTTATCATATCACAAACTCAACTCAATCAAAAAACTCATAAAACTATCTCAAAATCAAGCAAAAACCGAGCAAAATCCAAAAGCCAAAAACAAACACTCTGTGACAAACACCGAACCGAAACACCGTATTTTTTAATTTGGAGATGTCAAAAAATGCGTTCACAGGTCACCCTCATTCGTGTTCATTCACCAGTGATGTTAAACTATCGATAGTTTCAGTTGACCTTGAAAAACAGGTCGATAGCTCGATAGGACTACCGAAAATATCAAAACTCTGTAATACTATCGCTAGATTTGCTAGTATCGATAGTGAAAATTAGGCGATACCATCGATCAATCTATCGATACCATCGGCGCGTTTCGATAGTATTGAAGTTAGATAGTATCGATAGTATTGCGTCATCAAAGTCGATTCTATCGATACTATCGGCATGTTTCGATAGCATCGAAAGTTTTAATATAGTAACTATCGATGAGTTTTCGATACTATCAACTGGAAATAAAACGCCACGTGTCGCTAACACAGGGATGCAAATAATAGCTATACAGCAATCTAATATAACAACTAGAAAATTAATTAACTGTGAAATACTGCGAAGATGGGATAGATGAACTTTGTAATCATTACCTATATATGTATTACCTTTTAGGAGCCAGCAATAGTATCGAAAAATGTTCGACTATCTATAGGGCGAAACTATCGATAGTATCGATACTATCGTCACTCTTGCTTTTGATAATATCGATAGTTTTTGTACAGATACTATAGATAGTATCGATACTATTAGTCTTTCGCAATAGTATTACTTATATTTAGCTATCGATAGTTTCGTCAAGGGTCGATAGTTTTGATAGGACTATCGATATTATGACTGAATTTCAAGGCCACGCACGATAGTATCACGATACTATCGATAGACTATCGCTATCGTAACATCACTATCATTCACCACAATACAAGTCACCCACACACAAGTTACACACACGAGTTATGGCCGCTGTAGACTCTCGCCGAGTGGTCTCGTGATGTCTCGGGCGAAAGCTCTCGCCCGAGAGGCCTGCCACGAGAGGTACCCTCTACACTCTCACCGCTTCAGTTGCGGTTGCGAACGCCGAGAGGATGGACACGTTAGAAGTCGCTTGCGCTCTTACGCTATGTGCTATCCATTATTATAACTATGTACACATATGTCACACAGGTTATCCTAGCTAGGACGGAGTACTATTATCCTCTTCTGTGGCAGAGGCACAATTGGGTAAAGGTTGTTTGTGCTCCCACCAAAATTTATTTATTTATTTATTTATCTACACACACAATATCATTACAGGTAAGGAACCTAATTCGATAGTGCAGTTATCAAAAGCACATAACATGATAATTATAAATTATAAGTACGTAACATAATTCATTCAATTGGATTGATTAAATACCTAATGTAAACATCACAATATAACTATAATACATTGATCTGAGAACTTGACATGACAATCAGCTGTTCATAAAGTCGGCCATTTTATTTACCATCGTTTATGAATAATGTTTATCATAATCAACCCTGTAACAAGCCAATAAACCTCTCATAGGTTATCCTAGCAATACGTGCGCTCCGTACGGTTGCTCGCTGTGCACTGACAGTGAGCGAGAGTCTACTGCAATGCTCTCGGGCTCCTCGCGAGACAAGGCGAGACCCTTTGACTCGGGCCCAAAAACCGCCACCGGAGCGAGAGCAGGCGAGACAACACGAGACACCCCGAGCGCGGCGAGAGGTACCCTCTACATTCTCCGTCTCGGCATGTCTCGTGTTGTCTCGGCGAGAGTGTAGAACGGCCATTACACACTTCGGGATTCGAGACCTACCTATGTATGACCCACGTGACCTATAGTTCCTCTTTATTAATCTGTGCCTATAGCACAGATTAATAAAGAGTATAGTGACTTGGCAAGGGATTATAAGTTTTTACCAATGGACCATCAATGGACATTCAAACGTATCCCTAAAGAAATAAGACATAAATTGCTATGGTTTAAAATAATGCCGAAGAATCCCGCGGGATGGTTCGGCATTATTTGAAAGTCCATTGGTAAATACTTGCCATGCCGCCCGTTCCGGTCTGCGTAGGCCTGCAACCTGACCTGGCTCTGGCTTGCAATCTGTCGCTGCAACCCATAGAAGGCAGGTTGCCTTGCAACCGCTAGAGAAGGACGGAGCAGGAAGATAGACAAAGAGGGAAATACAAGTTGCAGGCGACCGATTGCATCGTCGTCGTGAGTAGAGAGAGAGAGAGAGCAGACTAGAGAGCCCTTAACCTAACCTAAATAAAGTGTACAGGCGAGTGTATTTCACGGAATGCTCATTTAGCATTAATAATATGAATAACCTTGAATAACTTTGGGTTTCGTCCAAAACGCCCACGAACATTGCACAATAATAATAAGTTTCTATTTATTTTTCGTTTACGTAGTATGCTAGTAGGAGATTACGTGAACGTATTGTTTTTGTAACAGTTTGTTTTTGTTTGCATGCCGTCTTATGGCGTCATAGATTGGAATAAGCTGTGTCTCGCTCTCGCTCCGCTCGCCCTGCCTTCTTTTTGATCAGAGGAGCAACATTTTATTGTTGAATTAACAGTGAACACAGCTCGACCCGGCCCGACCCAAACCCTGAAACGGCTTTTGCCAATCGTCATCATGGAAATCAGGAAAAAGAGCATTACATTACGCTGTCGGCAGGGCACGATTTGTATAGACGTCTCAGGCATGATGGAACGACTAGAAAGAGACAGCGAGTCAGACAGGGCCCTGACGACACAGCGTAGTCTAACAGGCCCATAATGTAGTGTCTAAATTAATCTGAACGAAGTATATTATGAGCTCCGTGGTGTGGTGGGTTTCATTCACACTTGCTTCCCACGCAGGAGATGGTTCGAATCCCGGTGGTGGGTGACTACTTATGAGATGAGATGAGTCATGGGCCATGGCCGATTTCACCAACAATCCCTATCTTTTAGGGGACACTTTATTTTCTTTTAGAAGCCACCTAACGGATGTTTTGCTTTGACCTAAGTTTAAGGGTCATCTAGGCTACTAGGGGAAGGCCGGCCTCCGAAACAGTCGCTAGACAGCTAAGGGAAAGAGCTAAGTGACCCCTAACTGTTGGTTAAATCGGGCATTACCTACCTATCTTTAAAACTTTGAAGTAGGTAGTACGTTCTAATCTAACGTGATAAAACGGACATCCCTAGGAAACCTTCATTGCTACATAGCTGCACGTATTGAATCACTTGCTAAAAGTGGGCACCGTTTGTGCATCTGCCACCCCGTATGATAAAAGGACTCTATCTAAATCAAAGTCGAAGTGGTTGTTGTGTTGCGGGCTTCTGGCTGAAAGACCCTGAAAAGGCTTTGCTGAATGGCACCATATCGTCGTCGGGCTGTCTGGTGCAAATGTTGATGTTGATAAATCATTTTAATACACGATAATATTCAACTAGTTTACATACATTACTTCTTCATTACCATTGAATTATGTAAAGTATTGTAAAGTACACGCAAAAGAACCTATGTATTTCATTACATGGGAAACATCGAAACCTTCACCAAATGAGATAGCGAATGCAAACACGCCATAGGAAAAAAGAGATAAAAACACAAGAAAGAGATGAGAATAGTCTCATCACTGAGGAAAGAAAGAGATGTATGAAGCAGGGCCGGCAACATCATTTTGATTAGCAAGTTGGCACGCATGCGTTGTTGTTCGATGGTTTTCCAGGGCCACACTCAGATGGTCACTTAGTTTTTAGGGTTCCGTACCCAAAGGGTCCCAAACGGGACCCTATTACTGAGACTTCGCTGTCTGTCCGTCCGTCCGTCCGTCCGTCCGTCCGTCCGTCTGTCTGTTACCAGGCTGTATCTCATGAACCGTGGTAGCTAGACAGTTGAAATTTTCACAGATGATGTATTTCTGTTGCCCCGCTATAACAACAAATACTATAAATCAAAAGAAATTTTATATTAAGGGGAGCTCCCATACAATAAACGTGATTTTTTTTGCTCATTTTTGCTCGATATTGATAATGGTAGCAGGTAGACGCTTAAAATGTTCACAATATATTGAGTATATTATTTAGTTAAAAAATAAATAATTTAATTAAAATTAATTTCATATTTAGGGGGGCTCCCAAACACTTTTTTTTTTGCGGTTTTTTATAGATAATGGTACGGAACCCCTCGTGCGCTTTTTTCTTTTTACTCGATTTTGAGATTTGCCGTCAGGCACAAATCACTGTGGTGTGTGTGACGGACTACGGCAAGTTATGGTATGGTCAGCGACGCATAATCATAGCACACTCGCCACGCCTACTTGACACTTCCACTGTTTTTTTTCTGTTCCGTGCCCGTACCGCCCCGGCCTGCGGCCGCCAGTAATATGATTTATGCTTGCGATTTTTATCCATTCACTTTATAAATAAAATAATAACCGGTCAAGTGCGAGTCGGACTCGCGCACGAAGGGTTCCGTACCATTATCTATAAAAAATAGCAAAAAAAATAAAATTAATTGGAGCCCCCCCTAAATATTAATTTAATATTAATTTAATTATTTATTTTTCAAGTAAATAATATACTCAATATATTGTGAAAATTTTAATTAATATTAAATTTCTTTTAATTTTTAGTTTACCTAGTTTTCTTTTAACATTGGGCACCCTTCGGGTACGGAACCCTAACAACAATGATAAGTTCAAGTTCAAGTTCAAATTTTTTATTGACCATAAAATCATACATATTACTTAGTCAACGTCAATATAATATTAATATTTTTGTATACTACCGCCCGTTCGGAAGTTGTGGGCTTAGGGATGGAGCAAAGAAGGGCAAGAAACTCCCCCGTACCTCTTTTAAAATATCAGAGCCTTAAAAATACAATGTTATGTATTTCTACTTAAGTCTAAGGAAATACACCGAGAAGAGACGTACTGACTCAGTCCATTGCCCCTCTTTGGATTTCTGTGCGCTGAGATGGTAAAGACCAGGCAATTTTGTCATCTAAATATTCTTTTACAAACTTAAACAATAGTACTAAATATAGTAAAAATAGTACTAATAGTAAAAAATAAACAATAGTTAATTTTCACTTATTTCAATATTTTACATTGCTTCTGAGTACGGCCCTGCCAAAATACAATCAGCTGTTTGTGGTGAAGTGACAGTTCCCTGACAAATACAAAATGGTTGAAAACTAAAGTTGGCAAACAAAGAAAGAAAACGTAATAGCGTATTTTAGCGTTAAAAATCAGTAATTCAAGTGAAAGTGTGTTAGAAAAGTGTCTGTTCAGTGTCTATTACACGATGTTGGATTTGGAAATCATCCCCGAGCGTTCCCTGGGCTGCGATTCATGGGAATTCGTATTGGGTGAGTCCGAATGTTTGTTTCTACGTCAGTTTTTGCGTTGTATTTCTACGGGACGCGGCTTACGCAATGGTGTTTTCGCTGTTTTTATCGTATTGCTGGTCAATCAGGGAAATTGCTTCATGTGCGGTTTCATTACTTGCATCGGGGGGTCATCGATTTTTCTTGCCTCAAAATAGGCTGGGCCGTTCCTTTGTGCATAGGCTGTCTTCGGTGTTTATTTAGATTTTTTATTGTTAAACAGTGTCGTACTTGACCGTGAAACGGCGTCAGCGCTGTTTTCACGTAAACGAAATTAGTTTTCGTACATTCTCGTTGGCTGGCGTCGTTTCAGGTCGGATTATGGCCTTGTTGTGGTTGGTATAGGTTGCTGGATAATTAATTATGCTAGGCCTGTCCTCGAAAACACTACATACTCACTCACATTCTCATTGCAATTTGTAGATCTTAAATGACTGCATTGCATGCATTTAGTTCATGCTTTATCAAAGTGAACAAAGCATTGAAACTATCAGTCATGTTTCCTATCATGGCTTACAGTTCAGTAAGTTCACACACATCCATAGGCTTGGTGGGTTTAAAACAGACATAACATCTAAATAATTAAGAATCTTATTAGATAATTTGGTGAATAATTTGGATATAGCACTTGACTTTTTAAGTTAGATAATACAATTACCAAATAGGTACTTACTTCCATAACTTTCTATCCTGATATTAGTCAGCACCCACAGGGTAGGCCCTAGAGAAAACATTAGTCAGCAGGGAGGGCCCTAGAGAAACCATTAGTCAGCAGGGTGGGCCCTAGAAAACCATTAGTCAGCAGGGTGGGCCCTAGAGAAACCATTAGTCAACAGGGTGGGCCCTAGAGACACCATTAGTCAGAAGGGTGGGCCCTAGAGAAACTGATATTAGTCAGCAGGATGGGCCCTAGAGAAACTGATATTAGTCAGCAGGGTGGGCCCTAGAGAAACTGATATTAGTGAGCAGGGTGGGCCCTAGAGAAACTGATATTAGTCAGCAGGGTGGGCCCTAGAGAAACCATTTGGTATGATCTTGAATAACTGAGTCAAT
This sequence comes from Argyresthia albistria, assembly GCA_963457715.1. Taxonomy (NCBI): domain Eukaryota; kingdom Metazoa; phylum Arthropoda; class Insecta; order Lepidoptera; family Argyresthiidae; genus Argyresthia; species Argyresthia albistria. Next base: position 50,590 of record CAUOQF010000192.1, on the reverse strand, counting down.
CTGGCTCTCTACCAAGTGAAAACAGTAAACATGGTATCATTATACCACATTATATTTATAATGGTACATTCTCAGTAGTATCTATTAGTAGGTAATGGGGCTTTGGTCAATGATCAATCCTACTCTCACTAAGACATCAAAGAATTGCTCAATAAGTATGACGGCATATGAAGTCATTAATATTTGGATGAGTGCCAGGCATGACTTATGTTTTGTCGTTATTGGAATCCAATGTCTTGAAGTCATTGCACTGTGGCTTTTTCGTTGTAGGGTGAAAATGTTTACTGACTAAATAGGAAAATACTTCAAGATCCAATTTCCTATGATTAGGTATAACATGCCTTGATGCCCTGCCATGTTCTCCCTAAATTATAAAAGTAAAATGTTGTTTTTCAACAGATGTTTCATTGGCACATCCGATGCAAATCAATCTATAAAACCAATGTCTTCTTAATCTCAAAATCAAAATGAGGATACCAATTGGGTAGAGTCTTTAGTTAGTCAATTCAGTTTGAATAAAAATTGCCTCATAAATTTCATCTCTCATAGAGTTGTAATTTATAATTTGTTTACAAAATAAGATAAATAATCTAGAAAAAGCACCCATTGACATTGGTTTCAATTCCCATGATAAGGCTTGTAATAATGGCTAAAGTTATTCAACCCATTCATGGTTCAACCACCGATTATTACCTCTATTTCTATATGAATAGGGATCATAATGATGATCAGTGATGTCAGTCTTTGTTATCAGACAATGACTGACTCACAACTTACCAGCTATATATATGTGTAGATAGTTAAACATGCATAGGTATAATTAAGGAAACTATCTGTGTATTTCATTTATTATTTAGTCATTTACTAGTAAAGTTACTAGTTTTGTAGTAATTTTAATATCTTTGTTCTCAATTTACTGTTGCTATTATTGGACTAAAGGCCTGTTAAATATGACAGGTGGTAGATTTATGATGGATAATGAATGACATGACACAGTAAACATGCCCACTCAGGGTGAGGCCTACATATGTCCAGTGGTGTATGCAGAAATAATAGTGATTAATTGAATATAAAAATGTGTTAAATATTTTGACCTGAAATACACAACGGTTCTGTCTGAAGCAGTCCTTGTTAGCCCTATATGGCCCTATTGAACAGATATTTTTTAAATGTTGTATTTAAAATGAATGACAGATGCATCTGCCAATAAAGCTTATAAAGACTGCTTGAGACAGACCCAAAAATCTTTTACAATGTTGGATACTATAAACTAAGATAAAAAATATTTGAACATTCTTTCATGATTTTAAGAAAATTATAATAAATGTATGCCCGCTGGGAGGGCACCAGGGTTTAGGGCTCTGCTGGGGCAATAACTCCACTGTAGCTGTACAAACCTGGCAATGTTTCTGCTATTAACTGGTAAGCTAAGCAACAGTTGCAAAGATAAAAAAACAGGCATACAAACACGTCATCAAGGACAATATAAAATTGCAAATTATCAACGTTCTTATGTCTCTTAGTATAGAGGCGAAAATGTATAAAACATCTCAGTTTAGATTTAGAAGACTGCATAAAAAAGTGCAAAGAATATTTGCATTTTATATGGGTCTATTGTCTTTGTAGACCATTGTGTAGCAATAGCAATCACACATTAACATTTAAGACAATTGTGCAATGATTTTTTAGGAAGAATAGGTACTACCTGCCTGCTTGTAACGATCGTGTTTTGTTTTGATCACTTATCTTACACGTGTCGAAGAATCAGCACTCCACGCGTGTAGCAAATGTTATTTCATTGATATTCAATTTAAAGTTCAATCCAATGCGTTAATAATACTTTACAATACATTTAAAATGTCTGTGCCCCTATAAATGTACCACTCAGCAGCAGTGCTCAAAACGCCTGAGTGTGTCCATAGAAGATATTCGCGTATAGTATGTCCAACGACGCACCTTTGCGGTAGGAGAATGCAGTAGGCACCCTGAGAATAATGGCCTTCTCATTACAGTAATAATTGAAACAAAAAGTAAACTTTAGAAAAAACCGACTTCCAAAAACCCTATTTGATTAGATTGAGTATTAAACTGTATTTCTCCAGGATCCCATCATCAGATCCTGACCTGGTGTCAATGGGACCAATGGGAAGGTAAACCCTTTCAAACAAAAAAAATATATTTCAAAATCGGTCCATTCGTCTAGGCGCTATCGGGGCACATACATAAAAATAAAAAATAAAAATAAAACATCCGGTCGAAATTTAAACCCCCTCCTCTGGGAAGTCGGTTAAAAACAGACGCAACGCAAAGGTGCGTTGTACCTATGACACTCGGGAAATCCTCGGCATTAGACAACTAAGATGGGAAGAATATTTGCACTTGCAACCATTTATTATGGTCTTGAGTCTTGAGTAATTCAATTCAATTTGTTTATTGCAATAAATTACATGTTTGATGAAGATATTACACAAGTAAGTACAGTAGTTCTGCTCAAAGCAGGAAGTATACCAAGTTATATCACCGATAATATAATAATGTTGGGAAATTTTGCAACAACAAATTAAGATAACAAAAGGTAACGCGGAATAATGATCAACATGTTTACGCATAATTTTGCAAAATTATAGCGGTGTTTTTTTTTATTGACCTTGGGATACCTGCGATCTTGTCAGACACGTGTGCGTGTGCGCGTGGAGCCGCTCTATTACGTTCACGTTTCTCATCGATGTCAGAGTCGACGTAGCAGAGAAGGCAACTTTTAAACATGTTACATTATTTTACAATTTTCATAATTTTAAATTGACTTTTTTATTTACTTACTTATAGGTCGCGCCAAGTTTCTTGGCATCTGATTGCCGCGTAGAGGAGTTACCCTCGCTCCGTTACCCTATATGAGAAAGAGTGGTTACTCCCTCTAATCCTACATCATCAACCCTCAACATCAAATACTATACGAACTCTGTACTTACCTATATAGACGATCGCAAAGTCACAACCTATGATCGATTTGGTGCGCTTTCAAAATTGTTCCCGATTACACGCACGTTTAAAGGCAATGTTCTGGCTTTGTACCGAAAAAAGTTCCTATCTTTGTAGCTAACATACGATGCCCTAAACCCCAATCCTACGTACGTCCACGGCAATTCCCTCCAAATAATAACTCAAACTCAAATGTTTATTGCATTCTAAGTTGTTTGTCATGTTATATTAAATACATGTAGGAATTTAAGACTTAAAACCCTTTTCGGGTATTGCACAGGTAGGTACCTAATAATCTCACATCATCTGAATCATATCTAAAAGCTAAACTAATATTCAATATCATATCAACAACATTTTATAACATTATGATTATGAGGATTACATCTTATACCCGATCAGACATAATATTTGTACAAACACATAGGTATGTGTGTATTTTATCTTACGCCTTATCAGTAATATTATTTTTATACCGTTCACATTTGAAATTGGCATTTTGATAAGATTAAGATTTAAATTCGCGAAACATTCTGATTACCTGATTACCTACACTAAACTTTGATTGATTGATCAACTGCTTTCGTATCCAGAAACTTTTACTCGATTGGCTAGCAGTCTAGCACTATAACGCTGTAAATGGTTCTGCAGATTTGTAGGACTTGGTTTGCTGGAAGAGATCTCTTTTTAGAGATAAGTTCGCCTTTGTACACAAATTTTATTTACTTTTGTTTTATTTGGCTAGGGCACATAATATATTATTATCAGCCAACTCCATGCTGGGTATTGTTGTTGGTAACTAACATGTTAATAATTATTGTTATTATTGTTTTGTTATGTCTGGAATATTGGGCGCAAAGTTCACGAAGTATCTTTATTTGTAATCTTTTTATTTTATACCTTGGTGAAAGTCGTTCAAATAAAGATGGGATGTTAATTCTCCTTTCAACTTGTGGTGGCTTATAGAAGGAATAAGGAGGAGCGTGAGTCACTTAGTCCTCCCCGATCGGTACACAAATGTCGTCTATAGACAAGACCCGAAAACGAGCCTACCAAATCTGTCTCCTGACAGTGAAGTCCATACGTAGAACACAGGATAATATAAACGAATATACCTACGATCCTAGCAGCCAGAATTTATCTCGCGACAATGAATATAAACAGCAAAAAGACTGGATGTCATCCAGGTAAAAACAAATTAAACTTGACAGTTTTTTCCTAAACCTAACTACTGGACAGACACCTGATTTTCAAAAAATGGGACCATACTATTAGGCTTCCCTTTCGAACAGAGAAAGAATTTTGGAAATCGGTTCATAAATACAGTTCGATATAACAAACGTTAAAAAAAAATGATGAAAAAAACATACAACCGAATTGATAACCCCCTCTTTTTTTGAAGTCAGTTAAAAAGGAGGCTTATACCTACCTAGCAGTGGGCGAAATAAATAAAATAATTTCGGTGATAATCTCAACTTGTGATGACTTTTGTAATAAGTATAAACAACGATATGCAAATAAAGTTTCTATTTCTTGTCTTCCATTTTGCAGGCATGCACTTCTCGCAGTCGGTGGCCATCATCCAGAGTCAAGTCGGCACGATACGAGGTGTTCAAGTACTCTATAGCGATCAGGTAATAATTAATATGTAGCCCACCGAGGGGCACAGGCCTTTACTCTAAGTGTCACTGGCTAGACCCGTGACACGTTAGACTCCATAACATTTGTATGGGGTTGTTGCTTCTCGAGTTTAGCGTGAACTGATACTGATGCGAATAAGATGGGCCATATTCCACCACGCAGGTTCAGAGCGGGTTGCAAGAGAAGTGTTTTCTATTTGTATATTATTTGACAAACTTAAATTACTAACGGCCGGTTTCTCGTACGATTTAAATATGACGTATCAGTCAGCAGTTTGTCACAATTAACAATCTGTTGACAAGCTTTGAGTTTCTAGAACGCAAACGATTGGAAAAATAGGTTGGCGGCTGATTTTATATTGTATGTTGTAACCCAGCCCATTCGCTCATTTTCATTCAGTCATTGTTTCCCTCTAGCACATACCATCTATCCCTCAGAATCTATCCTTAGGCCAAACGTCAAATACACGTTGGTCTGTTTGACATTGACAGTTTGTTGAAAACTTGGAGGAAGGAGGAACAATGAGTTTCTTTGATCTGAGGTTTGAATTGGAGATCTTGACAAACTGCTGATAGTCTGTCAGTTGAATCTTCCAGCAACCCAAACTACATTTAAACGGAGTTTGACAATCTGTCGCGCAATTTTGAGGAAAAAATGTCTACGAGAAACCGGGCCTAATAGGGTATAGTTATTTTTTTGTAATGTTTATTAATCATGAAGTTTCTACTCCGCGAAGAAAAAGGCGCCATTAGTTTTGTACGTTATTTAATATGTAAAGTGTTCTAAAGTGCCTTAATTCCCCCCTTTCAGAACCCCCTCTCCGTAGACCTAGTAATCAACATGCCTCTAGACGGGGTCCGATTAATATTCGACCCTGTTGCGCAGCGGTTAAAGACCATAGAGGTGTACAATATGAAGTTAGTCAAACTAAGATATAGGTGAGTACGACAGCAAACGATATTTTATTAGATTTTAAATCATATTTCTAATATTTAACAGTGAAAAAATCTTATAATTTCGGTTATCCATCTTGCGACATCTGTTGAAAACGATTAGAATTGATTACAGCGACATCTATCGATTGTATTATTAGGTAAACAGACGGTGGTGGCTGGTCAATTGTGATTGTGCTTATGATTATTGCTTTTATGATTTATACAGGGTGTAACCATGGTGAAGGGTGTAGTCATATTTTAGGAGGTTGTGAGGGAAACCATTCTGAGCAACTTTTACTATGAAACCGATTTGATCAGAGCAACTTTATTTTTCATTGCTCCATATGTTTTGGTCCGGGCGGTCAGCTAATTTGTATAGTAAAATTGCTCAGAATGATGTCCTTAACAACCCCCTAAAATATGACTACACCTTTCTGTTACACCTGTAGAATAAATACTAATTTTAGTACACTGTGTTACTCATGTGTGTCCAAATCCAATCTTTTGATATATCCTGATTGCTTTCAAATTAAAATTATGATCATGAATTTCTTGGATTCTGATTGGTCAACATCAATTTGAAGTTTGGAAACATTTTAACAAAATTGGAAAGCTATTGGGATTGATTTCACACGGGCTACGTAAGTACGGTGCCATTGTGCTATATCTCGCCCTCTCCTGCGCAGTGGCATGTGCTTCAACTCGCCGGAGATAGCGCCATCTATCGAGCAAGTCGAACACTGCTTCGGGGCTACGCACCCCGGCCTCTACGACTCGCAGCGCCATCTATTCGCGCTCAACTTCAGAGGTCTATCCTTCTACTTCCCTGTCGATAGTAAATTTCAGGTATGTTCATTCTTTAAAATATTGTTAACTCAATTTGATATATCTCGACCTCTACCAGATTTACTGCCACCTATAAATACTAGTTCCCACTATAACAATACGATTAATTAATCGTTGGACGACCGTCGTAATAGCCGAACATTAATCGTATTGTCCTGATGGGGACACCTCCATTTTACAAGCCACGATGAAATGAACTTAACAACTATCTGTCGTGCCGTCGTTATTGGGGCGCGCTCTGACTCTTGACTCAAACTAACTGTAAATTGCTTTCTAATTGTACTATTTGAGGAAGCTTTGACATAAAACCAACTCAAAGAGCTGTCAAGCAAACGACGAAGCGTACGGGTGTCAACTGGTAATGCAGAAGCACACCATAGGCGACGGCGGGGCGGGGCAGCGGGCGGCGGGAGGCGCGGCCGCGCGCCGCCCAGCAGCAACTCTACTCATCACTTAGAACGAAAGCATTGTCGCGATCGCATCTGATAGCTTTGACTTGTATACATACTCACCTTTTGACCTATTATAACAACTTAAGCTACAGTCCACTCTTCTCTTATTTACCTGGCCTATCTCGGTATCAAGTTTAAGTTTTTTTTTTTTATTTGACCATAGAATCATACGGATTATTCGTCAACGTCAATATAATATTAATATTTTTGCATACTACCGCCCGTTCGGAGGTTGTGGGCTTAGGGATGGAGCAAAGAATGAAAGTATTAGTATGAAATTAACGTAGTATTATGCAGGGTTAATTTTGGACCCCTAACCAAAAGTTACTATTATTTCAGGGACATCATTCTGAGCAACTTTTACTAAAAAACCAATTTGATCAGAGCAACTTTATTTTTCACTTCCCAGTACATTTTGGCCTGAGTGAATCAGCTGATTTGTGTGGACAAGTGAAAAATAAAGTTACTCTGATCAAATTGGTTTCTTAGTGAAAGTTGCTCAGAATGATGTCCCTAAAATAATAGTAACTTTTGGCTAGGGGTCCAAAAGTAACCCTGTATACTTTAATTAAGTCCGCTACATTGTATGTGTGTGTTATTGCGTTCGCAGCCCGGCTACGCTCACGGGCTGGGCTCGTTGCAATTCCCGAACGGCGCATCTCCGGTCGTCTCCCGGACTACCATCTACTACGGATCTCAACATCAGGTACGCATAGATAGCGGCATATTGGGCATCTTATCTTAATCTTTATCTTCAT
>CAUOQF010000192.1:0-42779 GCA_963457715.1 Argyresthia albistria | reverse complement strand
GTACCATCTGCATGAGGGACTGAGCGGTAACAGGTGCACAATAACTGTTTGAGACACGCGAAGTAGGTAAATTTGCTGCGAACTATACAGATTTAATGGTCTGTGGATATGACTATCAAAATAAAACTGTAAATTATTTAGCGAAATTTGTCGTCTTTATTGGTGTCTATTAACAAAGAATAAATGATTTGACGAAAGACAAGATTTTTTATGGGATACCTACGATTGAAATTCCCTAAAATTACGTTTTTCCACGTACACCTATAAAACATAATAATATCTCCATCGATAGAAAACTCATCATATACGTGGGTGGATCAAAAATTACCCGTGTTAGAAATGAAAACGCATATATTTTTAAAAAGTTTTATTTTCTTTTTCAACATAATCTCCTTCTAGGTCCTTACACTTTTCCCAGCGTTTCGGCCACTTCTTTAACCCCTCCAAAAAGTAGGATTTATCAAACTCTTCAAAATACGCTTCTGTCTCAGCTATAATCTCCTCGTTTGACCTGAATTTCTTTCCCCCGAGCCATGTTTTCATATTGGGGAACAGAAAAAAGTCACAGGGAGCCAGATCCGGTGAGTAAGTCGGGTGTGGCAGCAATTCGTAACGTAGTTGGGTTAGTTTGGCAGTGACAATTTTGGATGAATGTGCTGGTGCGTTGTCATGATGGAACAACACTTTCTTCTTCGCCAAATGGGGCCGTGTTTCCTTTATTTTTTTATCAAACTGGTCCAATAACTCACTATAGTACGGCCCTGTGATAGTTTTTCCTTTTTGTAAGAAATCTATAAGGATTATTCCCTTACTATCCCAAAAAATCGTAGCCATGACTTTTCCGGCTGATGGGACCGTTTTCGCCTTCTTTGGGGCAGATTCTTTAGAAAAAATCCACTGTTTAGACTGCCGTTTGGTCTCAGGTGTATAATAATGGATCCAGGTTTCATCAACAGTAACGACACGGCGGAAAAACTCCTGCGGATTTCGCTCAAACAAGCCCAAAGACTCCTTCGATATTGACAGCCGTAACCGCTTATTCTCATCCGTGAGTAAACGCGGCACCCATCGGGCGGACACTTTTTTCATATTTATTTTATCGTGTATTATATTAATTGCTGTTCCCTACGACACTCCTACAGCCTCTGCTAATTCACGCATTTTAGTACGTCGATCGGTGACCATTATGTTTTTTACCTTTTGCACGACTTCTTCGGTAACCACGTCTGCCGGGCGACCTGGGCGGTCCTCGTCAAAAACAGATGTACCACCTCGTTTAAATTCATTAAACTAATATCTCACGGTTGACATGGACGGCGAAAGACCTCCGTAGACAGCATCTAACTTAACTTTTATTTGTTCGCATGTTTTTCCATCCAAAAATAAGAAGCGAATTACGGAACGATATTGCTCATTCTCCATTTTGTACGAAAAACAAAACAAGTCTTACAAAATTTGCCGCCAGAAAAAAACTGAACCATAGACAATTGCCTATTTTCATTTTTTTTATTTGATAAGGTCTATACTACACGACGGTAATGCCAACTTTCCTAAGTAACGCCACCTGCCATCAAACACAGGTACTATTTGATCCACCCAGGTACCATCTTTCTGGCTTGCCTTTTTAAAACTACGTTCGGACGTAGAGGCATTTTTTATCCGTGATTTCACTGCACGCAGCGACGAGACGTGAACTCAACTGATCTACCAATAGCGTAGCTAGGCGCGCTCGATGCGATGCTCCTTCCGCACGCCGCGTCCCGCACCCCATACCGTGGTGCGCAGTATCATATATCAGAATGGTTTCTGTGCATGCAAGGTCATTTGTTCAAGTTGTTTGGCGTCTATTATACGACATTAACGTGATTGAAAATTAAACATTAGCGTCAACTTGAGCAATGACATATATCAAAAACTTTACCGTTTTTGCAGGTGGCGCCCCCACAAGGCAAGTACACATCCTGAAGAAATTTCGTTGTCTCCGTTTAAAAACCTCCACTACCGTGGCCACAAATCATGCCGCCAAGTCTGGAACCTCAGACAGTGACCAACATATCCCCTGAAAAAATTAAAGCACCTCGGAGGATACAGTATTTATATTAAAAAGAAAATGTGATAGAAACTGTGAAAAACATTAAAAAAATACAAGTGAGTGACAGATCTCAGAAGGTGTATATGTGTATAGGTGTAAGCTTATTTAATTCCCTAGACAGACATTAACCTTAGAAACAAAATAATTCTATTCTGTTTATTTTTATCAAATCCTGATCTAAGTTGAAATGTTTTTATAATAGTAAATGGACAGTTTTTTTATTAATATTATTATCTGATAATAGTCAAATGTGTTCTTCATGTGAAATCGTGTGGTTGAGAAAATGTTTTCAGAATGTAAAAAAGTCTTGTATCGTCTCAGGTGATGTCAATATTTTTCTTAAAAATTACGACGCGAAATTGATGTATTTTTTCTAAAATGTTTGGAAGTTTGTTTTTGTGATGATGATGAATGCAAAAAAATATTGTTTTTTCTCTTATAATAGCACCACTCTTTGACGCCATCATACCTATAATATATTTTTATTTAATTTACGTCTAATTGAGATCATTTAGGGTTAAGTAATAATTTTTACTGTACACAACAATTTATTTATTTGTGTAAATACTTTTTAGATACATTTTCGTTAATTTTAGATGATGTTTTTTTTTTATTTCTTCTCGAAATCGTTGTAATCTATTGACTTGGTATGATTTTGTGCTAAGTATAAAAATGCTGAGTAAATCAATATATTTTATTTATCTCATGGCTTCGTTCATGATATTATTAAATCGCAATAGGTAGTAAACTAAATAATAAACTTGTATCAACAAGAAATGTGTTCTCCAATTAAGTACATGTTGTAATTAGGCAGTTAGTTATATGTGAAAATTTTAGGATCTTTATGTAAAGACCCAACACTGTGTTGGCATGTTTTTGTTTATTTCAAAACAGACGAGCTTATTAAAAAACGCTGAAAGTAGTCAACGGCCTGGTTGTGATGTAAATTGAGAATATATTTGCTGCCTCATAGCAAAACATGTATTGAGAAAGGCTACATTGACATATTTTTGACATAGGCACATTTCTTTATGCCTCAATGAGATACTGACTTTCGTGTCTCTTTCACGCACGTAGCTTCAATCATGGCGCGTGAAAAAGACGAGAGAGTGATTTTGAGGTGACGCAAGACATAGTTTCTTTAAGATTTTATTTTAATAGTTATTTGACAATTTTAAGTCTTGTATAGATTAACGTAATTTGTTTATGCACAATTTAAGTCGTGTGCTTATGGCTGTGGTGCCATAAAAAAAAGAATAAAAAATTGACAAATACAATAAAAAAAGTATTAATTCTAAGGAACTAGTTATTCGTAAAGCGGGTATAATTATTTAATTTATCTAATACTTTGGCAAAAATAAAAGTAAGTGACTTGGGAGTGGTCGTTGTCATGCATATTGTTATGTAAAGCATTTTGTAATGACATCAAAATTCTAAAACTATTAAAAAAATAAAAAATAAACCTGTAATAAATATATTTCACTCATTTAGAGAGTCGTGACTTTAGCGAAGGAGAGATAATTACTTTGATATATTTATTGCACATACATTGATAACTATAAAAGTGGGTATAAATTAAATTAAACATAAATGGCTTGTAACGCTATTGGCTTACCTACCGTCCGCCACTTTGAAAAAAAAACATAAATTCGCCGCCACTCATGAAACTGGTGCCAATCGTTAGTAAAACGCATTAGAAACACAAATTATTCTTTGTCAAATTCCCGTAACATGTATACTTTCGGAGCTAGACGAGGTGGAAAAAAATCTATGGGCCCTGGGGGGAAACTACCTTTAGTTAAAAAAAAACGTACCAGCGTTCAAGGATTTTCTAAAAATTGCTTGTCTCACCCGGGAACCGAACCAGCTAAAAATTCAAAAAATAAACACTCGCTAATTTTTTATATACTATTTGATGCAGTGTATGATAAAGATAACATTTCTCCAAGAAACATTAGGTCTTAGACTCGAGTGTTTATTTTTTTTAATTTAGTCGGTTCCATTTCCGGGTGAGACAATACATTTTTACAAAATCCTTGAATGCAGTTATGTTTTTTTTAATAAAACAATGTTTCCTTCAAGCAAAATTAGCTATTAGGATGGTAGTTTCCCTCCAGAGCCCATAGATTTTTTCCACCTCGTCTAGCTCCGAAAGTGTACATGTTACGGGAATTTGACAAAGAATAATTTGAGTTTCTAATGCGTTTTACTATCGATTGACACCAGTTTCATGAGTGGCGGCAAATTTATGATTTTTTTTCAAAGTGGCGGACGGTAGGTGTGCCTAGCTCCATACTTAAATGTTACATGCTCTTTGATTTGTATTAAAAAAGTTGTAAAAAACTTATATAATTATACCTGACGAACGACTGACTCATTATTTTTTATATAAATGATTAGCTTACTTTGGTCGCACTGTGACTTGTAAATGTCACAGTATTTCGTACAAGTTCACATAATACATGTATCGTCCTGTTGGACAAAAGTATTGCGCACTATAACATTATAAATAAAATATCAAAACAAGGTAAATATATGATCGACAGATCGTACTTTTAAAATCTCAGTTTTGTAGGTGACAAAAAAACTACCTACCTTATAAAATAATACGAATAAAAAGATACAAGTGTTACGTGAACAACCGTGTGAAAATTTCACTTAATTCATAATGTTGTTTGTATGTATTGTAGATGTGTCAGCCTTCGTACCTCAAATTACTTAATTTGTACCTGTCATTGTTATAAATAATATAATGATGCTAATTTTGAAATGTCCATGAAGTTGTTGGTACATTTCAAGGTTTATTTTTAGGTTTAAAATTTTGAAGTACATGCACCGTACCTTAATATAACAAGAGCGTTAATAAAATTATAACCACAACCCCTAATAGTTAGCGTACACATTATTAACAATAAAGTCGATCTGTTCATGGCTTTCTTTAAAATAGTCGAAATGTCATATTTATGACTAATCGATCCATAAACCAAGTTATAAATAAATAGAAGGCTGACATATAAAATCGTATATTATTACGTGTAGTGGCGTTATATTATGCATTTAGTCATACATAACAACTATGTTATGATTAGTGAATAAAAATGAGACCCGATTGAAAATTCCACTTGTTGACTGAGCGCTATTTATTTTTCAGTAATCATCAATGATCAACAAGCAAATTTGAAATTTAAGTTTTTTTAAACTAATTTATTCGCGAGTCTCATAGGATTCTCATTTGTTTCATTGTGTTTAATAAAACTTAAATTTCAATTTGTTACTTGCATGCAACTCAGGGTAAATCGCTAAAAGTTTGATCAATTTGAATACAAAGTGACAGCGCTTATTTAAACCCACCCATGACAATGTAATTTTTTTACGACCTGTAAATGTCATGGTTTGTAGAGGCCAATCGCCCTCACTCCATTGCAATAACTTGGTTGAAATTTATCGAAATAGTACCTACCTATTATAAATACTTTTAAGTAGAAACAATTATAATGAGGCATAATAAACAGAATATTATTTTATATTTATACCTGTGTTTTAGGTAAATCCTTGTAAGCCAGATTTTTTTGATGTTGCCAGCTTAGCAATGAATTTGTTTATCTACGATGTTATGCATGTTAATATTTCCACGCAGAAAGCAGATTATTTAAAGCTATGTGCACTTTATATACATCTGGCCATGTTAATATCAGATGTTTCTGATATATTAGACGAGGACGAGTAATTGACAAGAATTTGTGTTACTCTGAAATTATCGAAAGTGAGTAAATATTATGAACATTCAATTCAACTGTTGCCTATTATCTCTTCTGTGCTGTCGTGTTTAAAATCTTATGTCCTTGGTTTGCCATATTGCCTAAAAAGTAATTTGTTTGTTACAATATTACAATACAACCTTTTTATCCACGCATGACAAATTGATTTGTAATGTGTTTTTACGTATAAATATAGAATACTCAGCCAGCCCCTACTTAAAAAAATATTTTTTTGTTAATTTCTTTGGAATAGGTACCTAGTTATTACTTGCTACATAGTAATATATATGTTATATTTATTTAACATCGCAACACTAAGGAAAATACTCAAAAACCAAAACCATAAAACGAAACACTATTTAAAAAATCTGTTGGTATATTTTTATATTTAACAAAATTCTTACCTACCTGTTTCTTTTGAATTGCTGGTTCGACCAAACAAATCAGTATCGAATTCCTTCTTCAAATGGCAATAACGATATGCAAAACTAGGTACTTATAGAATCTGTTTATCCAACATTATAATGGCTAACTACGAATTTTTGGTTAATTTAATTTTATATGGGCATTACTTTAATTTCAATGTCAATGAGTGGTCTTATTTATCAAGGGAAATCTAATCATGTATTGGTTAAAATGTCGGTTGTAGATTTTTTCCATTTCAGTGTGAGAAAAATAAATTAAAAATTTCGAGCCCATTAGAAGCAACCTTTTTAAATAAGACCCTCAAGTTTTGTTATTTTTATGACGTTGTAATCTTCACACTTATATCCAACCCTTTTTCTGTATTCCGGAAAGAAATGGTTACAAAGAGGAATGATGTCTCAAAAAAATTACCAAAAAAGTAAATAAATGATTTCATACAAAAACTGCTTGATTTTTTTATTTTTTATATTCATGGTTTAATATTGATTTGTAGTTTTTTCTAGCGACTTACGCTCACGTCACATAATAAGTAGGTATAGTCAGCACGAGTCAGCATCACACTAATCTAAGCACGCAAAGATACTCATTAGAAAAGTCTTTGGGTAAGTTTAACTTCAAGCACAAAATAATAAAATAGGTTAGGTATTGTAGGTACTTGGTACCTAACTAGTTTTGTGCTTGACTGTACCAAAACATTGGTACTATTATCTCTTCTGTGACATTGGTAGAGTGCGTCCAGGATTGTGGTGCGCCTGAAGGGTGGCGTGACGGTAGCGTGCGAGTCGTTCTAAGGTAGGTACTGCAAGTATTTTTATTGGCAATACCATGGAACGACAAAATGCCTACCTGTCAAGTTAGTTTCCGCTTCTCTCGGCGCGCAGTACGGGAGTCGAGTAGAGGCGCTCAGTCATCATTAGCCTCCTCAGGGCTCATACAGACGAACGGCACTTTGTCGACGGACGGCAGATGTAACTGCAGCCGTCGCCGCTTGTCGGCGGCAGCCGTCGCCACTTGTCGGCGGCAGCCGTCGCCACTTGTCGGCGGCAGCCGTCGCCACCTGTCAGCGGCTGCCGCCGCCGACCCGTCGACGCCTGCAGTTACATCTGCCGTCTGAGCCCTAATGCCCGATTTCACCAATAGTTAGGGGTCACTTAGCTCTTTTTCTTAGCTGTCTAGCGACTGTTTCGGAGACGGGCCTCTTAAATTTAGGGGGTTCCCTAGTAGCCTAGATGACCCTTAAACTTAGTTCAAAGTGAAACAACCGGTAGGTGGCCCGTGAAAGGAAAAAAAGTGTCCCCTAAAGATAGGGATTGTTGGTGAAATCGGGCATAACGCATAAGTCTTGTATTATTTCCGTGCACGTCTAAACAATAAACAGAAGAACATATGCATTTGCATATGCGAGCTTATATCTAAAACGAGAGTTATCAAGACAGATTTTCGTATCATGTACCTATTACATAAACGATGCGCTGTAACGAGACGAAATTGAAACGAAAGCAAAAACAAATGCAATTGGACCATCATAAGTATTTGTGATACGTATCCCGATTCTTAGAACCTTTCACAGATATTATAATACTATATGACCATGAGAAGTGTTGATTACCTACATTATTACGACATCATAACAGATTCCTAGTGTTATTAACCCTTGTTAACTCATTTCATGGCATGTAATTTAATCATGCTTGGCCGTTAACCTATTAACCCTTTGCCCGTTGGTCCCTTTTAGGCTGAGTAGATAGGTATTATTGTTTGACTACAGATGACTTTTTAGGAGGCCATTTTCTATGGGCTGGTTTCTGAATTGAGAAATTCACTGAGTTAATGTCTCGTTAACGTATCGTGTTGTCACGTTCTTTTTTGTGACATCTGCAGAGACAGAGTATCCGGAAACCGGGCCCTATATTGCAGGTAACTTTATAGTCCCTTTAAGGTCCAATAACACTGCCTAGATTACTTAAGTTCTCCTCACTCTGGCCCCCAATTGAGTCTCAAGTTACAAGCTCAGTGAAGAATTACGTTTGTTTGACTATTTCCTTATCTGACTGTCCTTGTCCTATCCATACTGTTATCATTATCAGTACCTTTAGGTTAGGTAGGTATTCATTATCAGTGTAGGTACATAACCAAATGGAATACAACCACTAGTCTAACAACAGTTGCCAAATAAGGCAGACAGACTGTCTGTCCTTGCCTGAGCACAGATTAATAAAGAGTTAGCCTGAGGCCTGTTTAATATAGGAAGTGGTAATTAATTATCTACATACTTACTTTTATTGTACATGTCGTGGCCAGATTATGATGTGATGAGTTAAGATTTAATTGAGATGCGCATGCGCGTGCTCATGCACCTATGTCTGATACAGACTGTACCAATATTACCGCCATATTCATACGTTCATGCGGTTTATTATATTATCATATCATATTTTTCTCTGATAGGCAATAACATCACATAAGAGAACCTTTAAATTATACGACAGCATAATATCTTTACTAGGCTCTAGGATATGAGTAAACACAACCACAGTGTAGGTAGGCTATACAAGTACAGTCAGCAAAAGATTATGTGAGCACGCAAATAATTGTATAATCTGTAACCCGGTCAAGTTAACTTGAGACCTGAATCGTGACGTCATTTCGGCTTTTTTAAGGTAACAACCAGAAATGTCAACATCTTCTGTGTGGATGATGCAGGTATCTGGGTGGATGTTGACGACGATATCTAATGCTGGCTGACCGTACTTAACCACAGGTTGCGTGTGTTTATACTGATTAAGACCAAGGCTATTACCGCGAAAATGCCGGATGATTACAAAATATACTAAGTAGGTACTTGTACTTACCTACTTATAACTCTGCTTTCAAAAATTATCTGTGCTGTGAGCACGGCAAAATTATTATTTTTGTTTGAAAGGGTTACTCATAAACTTGGTCCCATTTTTTGAAAATCAGGTATCGGTCCAGTAGCCTAACTCTTTATTAATCTGTCCAGTAGTTAGGTCACTACATGAAAATATCTGAAAAGTATAAAATGTCTTACGGTAAACAAAATCTATCTATCTATCTATATATATAAAAATGAATTGCTGTTCGTTAGTCTCACTAAAACTCGAGAACGGCTGAACGGACTTATCTTATCTTAGTCTTGAAATGTTCGTGGAGGTCTAGGGAATGTTTAAAAGGCGAGAAAAAATCGAATAATTTCCGGGAAAACCCTAAAAACAGCCCTTTTCTATTTCCCATACAAACGTTTTCTAGAGTCAATTTGAACTTTATTGCTATTCAATAAAGTTCATATTAAATTGAGGCAGTACGAAGTCTGCCGGGTCAGCTAGTCACGTATATACATAGTCTGGTCATAAGTTTTGTCACATATGGAAAGTTAAATAAATGACACAATGAGTTACGCACTACAACCATTTATATATCAAATGAAAGGGTACAAAATACAGATTTAAACCACACTAAAATTATTCAAAATGTCCTCCTCTGGCTTCGATACAAGCCTTCAATCTGCTAGGCCAGTCATCAATCGAAATACGCACGACATTCATGTCAATATCGGCGACTGCTTTAATCAGAGATGCTTTAAGTGACTCCAAATTGCGATGGGGTTTAGCGCAGACCTTCTCCTCTAGGTGCTGCCATATTTTATAATCCAAAGGATTCAAGTCTGGACTGGAGGAGGGCCAATCCTCGTGCCTGATAAAGACGATTCCATGGGTCGTGAGCCAGTTTTGGGTACTTTTCGCCTTATGGGCCGGTGCAGAATCCTGCTGGAAAACCCAGTGCCTATTTTTGAACATTGTTTGTGAAAGAGGTTCCACAATGTTTGTTAGGACTGTGTTTTGATATACGAGGGCACTGGTTATCACTCCTTTTTCACAAAAAAACACCTTTGTTGGACCCAAATAGGAGACCCCAAGCCAAACCATGAATGCCGAATGGTGATGGCCACGCTGAACACGTGGCACACGTTTGCTCGCTTCTTCACTAGACTGTGCATACACTTTATCATTTTGTTTGTTGTAACTCTCCTCAACATTAAAAATTTTTTCGTCCGAAAAAAGTATTTCGCGGTATTTTTTACCTGCGTACCGCCTTAACAAAACCCGGCATCTTTCGAGTCTGATTTTCTTCAGCCGTGCGTTAAGAAGATGTGCTGTTCTTTTTCTGTAAGCACGCAGTCCTAGGTCTTCATTCAATACTCTTTTAACAGTGGTTCTGCTTAGTCCCATCTGCAGAGCCAACATTGTTTGCTTGCGGACAGGATTTCGTTGGATTCGCGCCTTCACTGCTTTGATGACCGCTGGAGTCCGAACAGTACGAGGTCGACCGCTTCTTTGTTTATCATCTAAACTTGAATCTTCCCTGAATCGTTTGATAGTACGATAAATGAATCTCAGTGGAATTTTCAAATTTTTCAGCAGTTTAAAAATCACTGTTGGTGCGTGGCCGCAACGATGCAATGCAATTATTGCGACTTTGTCTTCTTTGCGCGTCCACTCCATATTGGAAAATGAAGAATATTCCAGAAAACCTGTATTTTTATTTTCTTGAAATATTCAAATTTCGAATTCCCATAACTTTTTTTGTGGCCTCTATTCTAAATTCGAAATTTTACCCATGTGACAGAACTTATGGCCCGACTATGTATGTATTATACCTATTGTTTCCTTTCTGTGACTGTGGGCTGACTGAAAGGACCGATATTCGTCTAAAGTATGTTGTGTAATATGAACTAATATGTGTGGACATAACAGCCAGAACACAGATGTTGTAGGCTCGTGTTCGTGTTTTTAGACGACATTCGCAACGTGAGCAGAGAGGATTGAGTAATAAGGTCTCGAAGCATCGAAGTCGTTTTTTTTTTAAGTTTTTAGCTTTGTGAATTATACCTACATAGGTACATACATTATACATACCTCGCAAGGCTGGTGCGACAGCGACAACCGCAGAAGGCAATAAAATAAGGCGCAAATATGCCACCCTTGGCCAGGGCTACATATTTGTGCCTTTTGGAGTCAAAACTCTCGGTCCATGGGCGCGAGTACCTGTTCAAAAATTTCTCATTGCGCCTGGTCGATGCCTCAAATGACCGGAAGGCTGGAGTCTGCCTTGGGCAACGGTTGAGTCTTGCCATTCAGCGAGGCAACGCCGCCGCCAGGCTTCTGGGCACCTTGCCCAGCGCCAGCGACGACGGGCGGCAGCAGTGATGGCTCAAATTTTCTATATACCTAGATTAACATTTTTGATTTTATTATTATTATCTTAATTCAAATGTATAAACTGTAATTACGCAAATAAATAAAATTGATAGACTTGTGTACCTTTTTAGGGTTCCGTACCCGATGGGTGCCAAACGGGACCCTATTACTGAGACTTCGCTGTCTGTCTGTCTGTCTGTCATCAGGCTGTATCTCATGAACCGTGGTAGCTAGACAGTTGAAATTTTCACAGATGATGTATTTCTGTTGCCGCTATAACAACATACTGAAAAACAAAATAAATTTAATAAAGGGGTACCATAAAACTAACGTGATTTTTTTTGCGGTTTTTTATAGATAATGGTACGGAACCCTTCGTGCGCGAGTCCGACTCGCACTTGGCCGGTTTTTTTTAAATTTTCTTAATTACTTACATGTTCAGTTCTTTGTCTGAAGTGATGAGTGTAGGTACGGGCATCCACCCACACTTACACGCGCAGTTTCAGGTAGGTACTTCTTATCTTCTAGACAAAGGTGATACGAGTGGGTTTCCTAATCAAATAGACACACAAATTAAGCACGGCTTAGCATTACCATAGACAAACCGATTGTGTGCTCGACTGCTCGTTATCTACTTTAAATCATGGTTGGTCAATCAAAGTACGTTGCAAGCCGAAAAATTGAGAATGTGGAGGAAATTAAAAATGAATATTAATTAATCATTTGTTATTGTATATAAACTGTTATTATGCTTTGATAAGTTTTCTATAATATATGTTATATAAAATAAAAAATAAATATTAGAATCATAAAGCAAAGGTAATCTGTGACTATAGACTGGCTAAGGGTCAAAGTATTTAGCCGGTTTAGCCATCGGGTTTTTTTTATGTATTTACGTACACCGTACCTAGCTAGACGGATGGACCGATTTGGAAAATTATTTTTTTATTTGAAATGGTTTACCCACGTTTACCTTCCCATTGACACCAGGTCAGGATCTGATGATGGGATCCTGGAGAAATCGAGGGAACTCTTCAAATATTATAGGCAGACCTATAGTGTTTTTTGTGATTTTCATACTAACTCGTGCAAATGCACATGGTAAGCATAATATTGTGAAGACCACACATGGCCACCAGAACTGCTCAATACTAGGTACAAATACAATCTACTATGCGTGGCTGACGGGCAAGGCATAGCCTAAACCGGTGGACCTAGAGCAATGAAACTTTGTACAGGGGTTCCATAGGTAGCGTCGGGTAGCACTAAGTAGCACTAAGATGGGATTTGACGAAATTAATTCCCCAAGGGGGGGGAATAGGGGGTTAGGGTTTGTATTAAACTCAAAAGCACTCGACATTGGTTTCTAATCAAATAGGGCTTGTGGAAGTCGGTTTATTATATTCTATGCGTTTTAGTAGTTGGGTGTTGGTTTTTGAACCTATTACCTACCTATATTTACTTACTTGTCTTTATTCGGGACATTGATGACGATAGCATGAATACGATACGAGTATAGTAGCTATCTAGTCCAAACACATGAAATCGGACCAACCGAAGCTGAATCGGACTGATTAGATATCTATGGACTGTAATTGCTAGAAGGTATTTGTCGCGAACTTCTGAGAACATAAAGTATTTTTTTGTTTCTAGGTAGTTTTGATGTGATTTCTATGGGATCGCTTATTAGAAAAAAGAAAGTGTCGCATGTTATTTCATGTGCGAATGAACGACAATCGCAGCAGTCATGCTCAAAGTCTTGAGCGTCGTCCGTGAAACTTGAGCTTAGATGTCGACAGTGCGTGTGCATTCGGGCCTAAAGGCCGCTGTATTGATGTCACCGGCAAAGTATGACATCCGTCATTCTATAGAATACCTAGGTATTGTATAAAATACCCAATATTGGCAGCTAATGTATGAAATCTTTTTTATTTCTCACTTAACCTAGGCATTCTATAAAATGCCAAAAATGAAAGGCTATGTATGAAATACTGTTTTTGTGGAAAAACGAACGAACACACCGAGTGGGTCAGGCGTCAGGGTAGGTGAAGGATAAAAGGCGTGCAGACTTGTGCCCGATTTCACCGACACTTAGCTCTTTTTCTTAGCTGTCTAGCGATTGTTTCGGAGACGGGCCTCTTAAATTTAGGGGTCCCCTAGTAGCCTAGATGACCCTTAAACTTAGGTTGAAGCGAAACAACCGCTAGGTGGCCCCTCAAAGGAAATAAAGTGTGTCAAATGAAAAACAAAATTTTATATGAAAAATACTATCAGGTTTTTATTTTCCATAGAGATACACGGAAATTCAACGGTATAGTACCTACTCATTCCATAATACCTAGGCAATGTGTGTAATAAAGATCATTTGAGATATTATTTCACACATAGCCTAAAGATGCCCGGTATTCTTTACAATGCCTAGGTATTCTATAGAAAGCCGGGAATTCATACTTTGCCGGTAAAATACATAACATACATACAATATTAGGTACATTTCATTAGAGACTACTAGTATGAATACCTACCATATGCCCTGAAAACGCAAATACATTGCGTACGCTTTCAACAACGCAGGGTCTCAGTTGCTGCAGCCTGCATCTCCTCCCGTGTAGTGTTTAGTTTTTCCCTATTTTAGTTAGCTACAAGTTAGTGTTACACTAGGTACTAGCATGGAGCAAATACTAGTTCTAATACTTGCTCTATGGTACTAGTGTAGGCAGTGTGTAGTGTAGTGTAGTGGGAACGCGTAGCTTGACAACAGAGAGCGTTGATCTCTACTACCACTGTTCGATGTCCATTGTATATATTTTGGATAGCGATGTATCGCTTTACTTAGTTAAGACCTTGGAATGGACGTGACTTGTTCCTACTAGTGGTACTCCGATACTCTAGCGATAATTTCGCATATGTTTAAATAAGAAAAGCGATATAATCGCTATCCAAAATATGAGTACAGTGGTTGTCAAGATCATTAGCGGCCGATCTCAATAACCCTTGGAGGATTCAATATTAGTCTGAGCAATAAACAATCTTTATCTGTGATCTGCAGATTACGCGTAACATAACATTTGACAGTTGCGCTATGGGATTTATTTCAAAATTGACACTCACTAGCAATCTCAAATCTGCAGATTATGGAATGGATAGAAGATAGGTTATTCATTTTGGCCGTAAATCAACATTCTCTATTGCCAAGCTAACGCGTTCCTACTATAGGCGATGAGCTGGCCACTCGTCATTAACATTTCTCCAATTTGTCATCTTGCATTGCATCGTGTACCGAATGATTTACTTCACGAGGTATTGTATTGTAGGTTGTAGGTATTGAGTATTAAATTATAAATGTGCTATTTGCTAGTATCCTTAACGTGAGCTATAAAATAAAATAAGTTGGCTGGTTTATGGGCATTCTAGTTTATGGTTCTGAACTATCGATTTATATCGTAAGTGTTAAAATAATGGCCATAAATAATTCGAATCGATCGACTTTATGGGCAAGTTTTCATAACTTATTTTATACCACTCACCCGCTAAAAAGTAAATTTTACTCACGCAAAACAGTGAGTAAAGAGCCCTTTTGCTCACTGGTTTGAATTTGAATTTAGAACTCCAAAACAGTGAATACACAACACTATTATCTCTTCTGTGACACAACAACCACCGGGAAGGGGCGGTGACTCGTGCGTGCGACGGGGGCGCGGGGGCCGCGATGGGGCGGGGCGTGCGCGAAGGAATACTCGTCATACAAACTCCTTGTACAAGTAACTTCTCGAGATTTGCTTGGTTGAATTTTGATCGGTGCGCGGTGGTAGAGATTGGTTGATTAAGACGAGGTACAAATAATTACAAACCAAGGTCAACGAAGATTGCGGAAGTGAGAAGCAAATATAACTCGGGAACAGGAATAAGTGGGATGGCAATTGTGCGCTCGCGCCTAATCTGAATCAACGTTAGCGCCAAAACGGAAATAAAACCGGCCAAGTGCGAGTCAGACTCGCGCACGAAGGGTTCCGTACCATTATCTATATAATTGGAACAAAAAGTAAACTTTAGAAAAAACCGAGTTCCACAAACCCTATTTGATTAGATTGAGTTTAATACAAACTGTAACCCCTTATCCCCCCCCCCCCCAGGGGAATTAATTTTGTCAAATCCCATATCAGTGCTACCCCACGCTACTAAGGAACCCCTGTACAAAGTTTCATGGCTCTAGGTCCATCGGTTTAGGCTATGCGTTGCCTGCCCGTCAGCCACGCATTGTATTTGTACCTAGTATTGAGCAGATTCAGACACCTTGTCTTGGACCAGTGAGGTGATATGTGGTCTTCTTCAGCAGTTCCGCATCACAATATTATGCTTACCATGTGCATTTGCACGAGTTATTATGAAAAACACAAAAATCACTAAGTCTAATCGGTCTAATTTTCCAAATCGGTCCATCCGTTTAGGCGCTATCGAGGCACATACATAAAAAAATAAATAAAAAAAAACAAACATCCGGACGAATTGTAAACCTCCTCCTTTGGGAAGTCGGTTAAAAAAACCGCAAAAAAACACGTTAATTGTATGGGAGCCCCCTTTATATTAAATTTATTTTGTTTTTAGTATTTGTTGTTATAGCGGGAACAGAAATACGTCATCTGTGAAAATATCAACTGTCTAGCTACCACGGTTCATGAGATACGGCCTGGTGACAGACAGACGGACGGACGGATATCTTGAGATTTTAAGGTACTTTCCCTCCAGGGCCCATTCGTTTGTTCCACCCTGTATATGTGTGATCTGTAACTGTATTTTTCATGAAATACCCAAAAAGTTTTGTTCAAATTATCATCTTATGTCAGAATAACTTTGTAGCTAGTTGAAAAATAACATTTGAATTGATTCAAAGCTTGCCGCGCTTTTAGGGCCTTTAGTACCTACTAAACGCCGCCGTAAGCAGCACTGTCTACAACCTACTCCTACTGGAAAACGTGAGACACCCATCTACAATTTCCGTACAATGAGGTTCACTCACTCATTATGTCAATGTCATGCAGACTGCAAAACATCATTTCAACGCACCAAAGAGTATTTAATTAAAACATCACTGGCAGCCAAACTTGAAGTGGCCAAAAGGAAAAAATTAATTTCTGTGCTCTGAGATTTGTATGACAACAAAAGTAATTAAAAACTATTAATTTTATAATTATTTTCTAAAAGTTCTACATAATAAATAGAGACGTCGTAATTCATCAATTAATATTTAAAGTCTTTGTAGAAGTCCGGGGACGACATTGCCATATCATTTAAATTTAGTTTCATTAAAAGAAGGCTTACCTACCAAAACAAAATGGCCTTGGTATAAACTTTTCAAGCTTGTTGTGAAGACGTATCTTGTACCGAGACCACTTTCAATTTGTAATATCTCTCGTATTTCAGTATTTGTGGTTGGTGCGGCAACAGATATACACATTCTGTGAAAATTTCAGCTTTCTAGCTATTACGGTTCGTGCAGGCGGACCCGGTGACAGACGGACGGACGGACGGACGGACGGACGGACAGCGAAGTCTCAGTAATAGGGTCCCGTTTGGCACCCTTCGGGTACGGAACCCTAAAAAAGTCATAAAAAATAGGGAATTACATTTCAATCTACAAATCGCTAATAACAACAATTCCCCGCATATTACCATTAATAGAAAGATCATATTTACTACTACTTACTGCGGTAAAAAAGGAAAAAATATTGGAAAAAAAGGGTTGACTTTGGATTTATTTTCTATCGAGAAAATTTTATCCAAACACGTTTTCCTTCATGAAAACCCTAGATTATACAGTCAAATTACATATACCAGAAATTGATTACGATTTGCCTAGTATTTCCTGAAATACACATAAAAAAGCACCCCTAATTTATTCATGAGGCGCCTTGTCCACAAGGAGTATATTTTTTTACTCATAGTTCTCAGTGGTGGAGGATAGTTGATCATGATTGACGACCTCTGTGGCGCAGCTGTTGCGCATCTGCCTACCATGCGAGAGGTCACGGGTTCGAATCCCTGCTGGGGATAATCATTCACTTGCTCGCATTAAATCCGTCCTTTATTCACTAGTTGTATATGTTGGTACTATCATTTGCTCCATGGTACTATTATACCACTCAACCCCTAAAACAACTTTTACTCACGCAAAAAAGTGTTTAAAATTCCCTTTTGCTCACTGGTTTGAATTTGAATTTAGAACGCCAAAGTGAGAAAAACAACAACAACCGGACGACGACTCACGCGGCGGGTGATTCCTCGGCGTAAGGAATACTTGTCATACAAACTCCTTGTGCAAATAACTTCTCGAGATTTGCTTGGACTAATTTTGATCGGTGCGCGGTGGTGGAGAATTGGAAATTGGTTGATGATTGTCGTCAAGGAGTATAACATTAGAATAAAAGTTTTTACTCATACTTTTCAGTGGTGGAGATTAGTTGATCATCATGATTGACGACCTCTGGGTCACATTAATAGACATTTAAATTGGAAAGATCATACTGATAAAGTTTGTAAGAAAATTAATAGATTTATTTTTGTATTAAGTAGACTTAGGAAAACAGCTGAGATAAAGACTGCTCTAGTTGCCTATCATGGATATGTAGAGTCCGTCTTGAGATATGGTCTTGTAATTTGGGGAAACGCCACTGATATTAATAATGTTTTTATTGCTCAAAAGAAATGTGTGCGTGCAATTTGTGGTATGGCCCCAACTGAATCATGTAAACCGATGTTCACTAAATTAAATATATTGCCATTACCATGTTTGTATATACTGGAAATAGGAAAATTTGTAAAACATAACCCAAAATTATTTAAAAGAGCCCAAGAACAATATCCAAGAAATACAAGAAACCCGAATAGGTTAATATACCTACAATCATACCCCACGTACATCACTGTATCTTAAGAATTGTCCTGCAATGTGCGTTAAAATATTTAACAAAATACCTAAAGACATAAAAGATTTATCAATCAATAAGTTTAAATATGAACTCTTCAAATGGCTCCTACAGAAATGTTTTTATTCAGTAGATGAGTTTATGAAATATAAAACTTGTACGTAAAATAATTATAAGTATTGTTACAACAAGATTTATCTTTTTCGGTGTTATGTGGTTATTGAATATTTGCATGCTAAAATTAATAGCTGATAAGGAGTTCTTATGTATCAATTGACCATCGACTACCTACCCTTATCTTGGCAAATAAAGAATCTTTATCTTTATCTTTACATTCACACACATCCACGACAGTCTTCTAATCTTACACTGGATGGAGTTCACCGACACAAACGACGTAATCACAATCTCTTGTAAAAGTACCTAGGTAGTAGGTACTTATTCAGATAATGTTTCATACGACGATGGTTTAACGAAATCCAAGGTCATGTTAACTTGTTAAAAGGTGTGTGGTGGGTGTGTGTGTCATTCTGAATTCAGCTTTTGCATTTCGTTGATCCGTTTCGCATAAGAAACCAAAAAAGGAGCATAATAATTATACAATCAAATACTCGACTGAATTGTATTTTCAGTACCCTAGAGCCCTAGAAGCCCATCGCCGCAGCTGTGGAGTAATGAAGGAATATATAGATGGGCTAGCCCCCTGTCACGCAAAATGGAGTATTGAATCACTGGCTAAAAGTGGGCACAGTTGTGCCTCTGCCACCCCGTAGGTATGGGAAAAGGGGTGACGCTAGTTATGTCGAAAAACATTACCGTCCGTGTCGTCGTCGTCGGGTTTTGTTTTCATTTCGGTAATCCAATCTTTCAGTGCTCGTCTTTTTCATAACAATTTGTTACGCTCACTCAGTCGATGTGTAAATAAATGTTCGTTACAACAGCAGCAGTATGATTCGGTCATGCTCGTGTGCTCGGCAGTCACTTACAAAGACACGACAGCCTAAAACAAACAATATACTTACTCGTAGTTTGTCCTTCACATTGTCAGCGACCGACACACTGTTTCAATTAATTATGAACTAGTCTAGCTAGAGCACTGTTCGGGTCAGAGTCGTGAAATGGAGCAACTATGAAAAATAGATGACGAGGTTTTGTTCTACATTAAACAGGGTGTCTCACTTAAATCGGTCAGTATGGGAAAGTCTGAAACTATAAGACATGGGAAGATCTGTTCTAAGGAACCTGTCATCGATTTTAATAAGAAGAAAACTGCATTTATACATTTAAAAAAAAAACTTGTACTCAGCTCGGAAATCCAAATTGTTGTTTTGAAAAAAATATATACCTACTTACATTATTTCTATTTAGATATCGATTGTGTAGATTGTGTCTTAGATGGTCTTAGGCAGTAAACGGGCAGCCGCGAGACCTTTTCGAACTTTCCAAACGGTACTAGTCTCTTTAAGAATGTAGATAAAGTTTAAAATTAATGCACGCCGAAAGTGCTCGTCGCGTCGCTGTCCTCCGCTGCTCTTCCGGTGTGAATCAGGCCTAACTGTCCTAATATTAACCAGCTTATTTTGATATCCTTGGTTACACGATAATTGAACGACACCAATAACTTCTTATTTTTACGGATCATCATTGAGTGATCATCACTGAGTTAGCGAATAAGGGGGAAGATAGAAACTCCGGAAACAACGGGGCGGCTAAACCTCAGGGCTAAACAAAGCGTCACGCCTTCTCCCATACGGGGAGGCAGACTTAAAGGGAGAGGCGGACAGAGGTTACGGCGGAGACATAATAGAAGGAAGGAATGGACCAGCCATGTGGGGGATGCACAGAAATAGCTTACATGGCTATAATCTAAACCGTTGGATCTTTTGTTGTTTTTTTTCTCTCCATATTTTTGAACACGTTTTGAACTTTATCTGGATGTTGCAAATCGCGGGTCGTGGACTTAGGATAGTCGTTTTTAGGGTACCGTACCCGAAGGGTGCCAAACGGGACCCTATTACTGAGACTTCGCTGTCCGTCTGTCCGTCCGTCCGTCCTGTCTGTCACCGGGTCCGTCTGCACGAACCGTAATAGCTAGAAAGCTGAAATTTTCACAGAATGTGTATATCTGTTGCCGCACGAACCACAAATACTGAAATACGAGAGATATTGCAAATTAAAGGGGGCCCCGATACAAGAGACATGTTTAGATACACTTACGCATTTCAAAATGGAGATCTTGACTGAAACTGTTTATTTATTGTCATAGCAACCATGTCATAGACACATACTACACATTTAAATATGATAGCATATTTCGCGTCAACCCACATGGTTGTGGTAGCTCAGCCGGTATGATGTAGACTCTCAATCCGGAGGTCGTCGGTTCAAATCTCGTGAATGCATAAACTTTTTAAATTTTCTTTTTGTTTATTTTTTTATTGTTTTGAGTGCTTTTGATTTGTTGTACGATGGTACGGTACCCTTCGTGTGCGATACCGACCCGCACTTAACCGATTTTTTTCTTTTGACACATTTGGTTTGTCTCAAAACACGCAGTGGTGCCCTATAATGTCCCATATGTTGCCATTTTTTTTTGTCTATCATTTCTTGATAAAGTATACGAGTACATGGCATGAAGTCGGAATGAGGGTGTGGTGGTGGGATATGTCCTAATAGGTATAACCTACCTACTCATATCAGGTGGCTGATTCAGTAGGTTTGGGAATACCCTTCGCACCCACCCACCCATCGTGCCCCAGGCCGTGGCCATATACCCGGAGGTACTTTGGGTCTTTTAAACACGGTACGTCAGACTAAAGGTCGATTCACACATATCAGTGATCCCACCGATCAGGCACAGGATCTCTATCAGAGTAGCATACTTTGTCAGTGTCCGTGCGTGACTACTCTCATAGAGAATGTATGAAAGAATATTTTTCACTGAGTTGGACCTGTGCCGGATCGGTGGGAATACCCTATATATGGTCATCCATCACTGTTAGGTGTGATCGAATGACACTCTGTGTGAGTCACTCTAATACTCATGGTTGTTGTTGTAATGGTAAGTAAGTACAGTCTTCACAAAATAAGAGGCCCGTTTTGACATTTCACGCCCATGAAGTTTTAACCCCTAATGCGTAGGTAATAAAAGCCAACTGTTGCGTACAAGTTGCACCTAGGAAAACCGCTTCTATTACCTACGCGTTAGGGGTTAAAACTTCATGGGCGTGAACTGTCAAAACGGGGCTTTTATTTTGTGAAGACTTTAGGTAGGATAGGTTTGACTGAAGTGTGGGGAGGGAATACCACATTTTTGACGTCACATGTCGTAAATTAATTGTATTATTTATCCTTATCAAGTACACACTTCATAGCACTTAACATCGGCAATTGCTCCGTAAAGGCTGATAAACGCTTTCGTCATATCGGAATAATTTTCAATTTGGTTTTGCCGCCATGCTTCTAAAATAAATGTGTCATTTAGTTACCTTTTGTTTAAAATGTAGAAGCAAACGTTTACATTACGTGCAGCCTATGATACATTTAGTTTCGTAGTAATAGTTGTAGCATAGACAATTTAAATTTTGTCTATGGTTGTAGCTCAGGCTTATACTGATGTGCCCGTTCCCGGCAATATTGCCAGTTGTGGGTAACTGTTATAAGATTATAACTAATGTAGGAGGCAATATTGCCAGTTGTGGGTAACTGTTATAAGATTATAACTAATGTGGGAGGCAATATTGCCAGTTGTGGGTAACTGTTATAAGATTATAACTAATGTGGGAGGCAATATTGCCAGTTGTGGGTAACTGTTATAAGATTATAACTAATGTAGGAGGCAATATTGCTCCCATACATTTTATGGCAATATTGCCGGTTGTTAAATAGCAATATTGCCGATTTCCCGGGGACAGCACATCAGTAGTTTTAGCACACTAAAGGCAAAACACCAGCCAAGTGAGAGTCAGACTCGCGAACCGATGGTTCCGCACAAAAGGAATTCAGATTTTGGGGGTTGGCTCCAAAAGCAATTTTTTAATTAACTAATGGAGCTTAGACTTTAGTTTCATGATCCTTATTTAAGCTCTTGGCGTTTGGCTTCACTTCCAAATCCTATCTATCCAGCTTAATCATCATCATCTTCAGCCCACATCGACCCACTGCTGGGCATAGGCCTCTTCTCTATAGCGCCAATCTCCCCGGTCCTGTGCCAATCGCACCCAGTGGGATGACTTGACAATATCGTCAGACCATCGGGCCGGCGGTCTGCCCACTGGCCTTGTCGCTCCCCGTGTCCACCACTCCGTGACTGCTTTGGTCTACCCAGCACAGATTAATATAATAACAAAATTTAAATAAAAAATTGTGTAAAAAATACTCAATAAGTAGCATAAATATGACTAATAGGTTTAATTTCACATTCTCACTTCACAATTATACCACATAGACCGTAATTAAGTTTAATTAACCCATTGACTTCCAAGGAATATAGATAGGTACAGTACAGTTAAGTCTTCACAAAATAAAAGGCCCGTTTTGACAGTTCACGCCCATGAAGTTTTAACCCCTAATGCGTAGGTAATAGAAGCGGTTTTCCTAGGTGCAACTTGTACGCAACAGTTTGGCTTTTATTACCTACGCATTAGGGGTTAAAACTTCATGGGCGTGAACTGTCAAAACGGGCCTTTTATTTTGTGAAGACTTTTAGCATCAGACATAATGAGCACGCAAGATAGGTATAGATCAGATATTTAGAGCTGGCACGAGTACCTACTCAAATTAATGCAATTTCACGATCCAGTATGTTTCAAAATCTAAATAGGTAAATAATCACAACAACTCCTCCGATTGAAACGTCACACAAATGCAAATCTCATGCTATACAAATTAGGATTAGTAACCCTTCGTAAAAGAGATGGCGTGAGTGAGATTTGTACTTTAAATGCAATGGTTTCAGTTAACATACTTCTAGGTGGCGCTAATCTAAGAATAAATCCTATTATATCTTAGCGCCATCTCGTGGTATTTGCAATTATTCGATGGTGCTGCACCAAGCGATTGGCCTCGAATTAAAGAAGCCTCCGTAGCATCTCAGTTTACGACGGTGTCATATTTTGTTCTAGTGGTCTATCTGTATTAGTATATTATAGTATCTGTGCTATCTCTTTGATACTCATTGACCGCGTGCGAGAGAGACAGACAAGACTATTTATTCTTGATGCCGCGCGTTTATTCACAGACACTACACTACACAAGTGCAAAGTGTTAATGTGTTGAACACGCCAGCTTATGATAACTGATCTATCAAATAGATAGGTATGCATTATAAAAAGAAACTTCTTCACAGCCAAAGTGACAAAATTATGTCAATATCCACTGTGTTATGTTTACATGGATTTAGATGACTTAATTCTTACAATTTCGCTGTGTAGATAGATAGATGTTTCTCTGCTCATATATCAACAATGCTGACTGTTCTATAAACCGATAAAGGTAATACAGAAAAGATATAAATTAAAAAAGATACTGGGTATAATTATACAGTAAAAATAATAGGTAGGTATACTTATAAAGTACAACTGTGCTAAGCCATACAAATCAATGTAGAGATAATGTAACAAAATAATTTTAAAGCTAGCTAACCTGCCTTTTGCTGCTCCATAAAGACATAATTATAAGCAGGTTGTTTTGGCCCTCTGCTGGGTTTAAACCACAGAATATTTAAACCTTCGCCATTTATGTCCACATATGCCAGTCTTGTGCCAATCAAATCCAGGTTCTCCTGCAATGTTGGTAATGCCATCAATTAATCTGGCTGATGGTACCCACTTCTGTCACCACTTTGGCCATAAGACAGAACTAATGAAAAAAAACTTAAGTATTTATGGACATAGCAAGCAAAGCACACCAATTCTGACCAAGGTCGAGCCAAGGCAAGTGTAATTTTTATCTTTTTTATAGCGAAGCCTAGTAAAAAAGTAGACTAGTAATGGTTAAGGTAATCACAAGGTTAGAGAACTGATAAGGTTGTCATTTAGATCAAATTATTATTAACATCAGCAAATTAAAAAAAAAAATTATAAAATCCTTTGAGTAACAAAACATTTTGTATTATAGTATGTAGATTATTATGATATTGTATCATGCAGGAAAATAATTTGGGTACGCACAGGCACCCAAATGTAGCAAATAAATTATCCTTATATTCTATTTTTTTTTAACTTAGATGATAAAACTGGAAATATTTACATTATGGCCACTTTTAGACATCCTCGATGTCAAGGGGTTAACTGATGTACATTATAACATAAAAAACATAATTATTTAAAGCTTTCAAGAGTCTCATGAAACTCAGAATTTGAGCTTTTGTTTTAGCTCATGAGCTTTCCCACCCCAGTCGAGTCGGTAACACCGTGTCCTCCACCATATTTCCGGTTTGAGGAGTGCTATCAAGAGCAGTACCGGCGCACAACACTCACACCAGATCCAGCCTATGAGAAACTCCACTTTAGTGAACGGAGGCGAACCATTCTGCACTGAACGTAACATTAACCAGTCTGAGAGGAACCACACTAGCACATGAACCAGGAAAACTACTGAGGGTTCTGCACCAAACAACTGGCCGGCAGCCCAGGCCGCGCCTGCTCCGAGCGGCAAACACTCAGTTAGAGGCTCCAGAAGAGTTGTTGCAGGGACCATAGCAATTCTTAACCGTGCCCATCTAGTAAGCCTTGCTTGTAGAGCACTGACTGACCGGGCCCCTGAATTTTGCAGAGCCGGTAACGAAGCCACTCTTAACTTCCACCCGCGTGACAACAACTCCTTTGCCATGAAGAAGTCCTCAGCCAAATAATCCCCAAAAGCTGCCAGACCGCCAGCCTCCTCTAAAGCGCACCGTCGCATTAATGATGACATACCAGTATGGCAGTTGATCCCCATGAAATCAGCAGCAAGGTACAATCTCGCTTGTGATGTTCCAAAAGACACCTTTTCATACATTGCGGCAAAACCTTCTGCATCATAAGTAAATGGCATCTGATGGACTATAGCAATATTCTCGGTCATGTTCTGAGCCATGTCTAGCAGAGTGTCTTCTCTCATCCGGATGCCAGCATCGCTTACCAGCAACAGAGGGTACTTGGCAGAGAGGTAGGCCGGCTGCATGTTGTTGATCTTTGGATTGACTCCGACTCGGGTGCCGCCGAGGAACAGCCGCGTCTCGACGTACGGGTACTTATGAATGAGACTGTTTACCAGCATCACCGCCGGATCATCTTTGTCTTCAACACAGAAGAGTATCTCGTAAGTCGGGTAGTCGAGAGTGAAGAACGTCTCCAGGTTGGCGAAGAGGTTCGGGTCGACGCCAGTGAGCGGCTTCAGGATGGAGACCCCAGGGTACGGCGTCTCCGGCGGAGATCGGTCAACAGTCCGATGCAACTTCCACTTGGCATACGATAGGGCCATGATGTGAATCAACCACAAACACACCCATGCGACCATGAAGAATATGGCGACCCCGTACACTGTGTAACCATACACCACAGGCATCATAATTGTGTATTTATTTGCCTTTCTTCCGGGAGCCGCCGCATAATATCGACAAGTTCCGACGGCCGTATATCGCAAGCTACGACACGGGCATTACACATAACACTGAGCAGATAACACACTTGTAAAGCTTATTAGCTATCAGGTGATTCACTGCCATATCTTAACACATAGCATTATGTCGTCATTTCTGACGAACAATAATTTTTTCTTCGAAACACAACCATCCCATTTACCTTGATATATTTTTCTGACTGAGCGAGCTAGCTAATAAACTAAACAGCCGACTAGGGATGTGCCAATCCCTCAGACAGAACAATAACCAATCCCAATTCCCAACCCATCCGATTTTTTGGAATATCGGATCAAGACCATAACAATCCATCCTGTTTTCAGATCGGATCGAAGGCATACGATCCACTAGCGGATCCATCCGAAATTATGAGAAATCGGATCGTGATCATATCACATAATATATATTATATAAATTTCTCATATAATTTAGTTTATTACTGGAATTACATAAAATCATATTCGTTCACAAAGTTGTTTTCACACTTTAGCTTTACCAAATACGCGCGTTGTGGTCTATCTAAATAAAAAAAAAATACGCGTGTAGCACCGTACACGTGTTAGAAGTAAAACTTCTGTAGCTAGATCATTAAGTGGTACCTATACTATACACCTATACCTACCTATACTAAAAGAGATTTAAATTTCCAATTTTGAGATAGATAGATAGATAGATAAATTCATTTATTCACTGAAAAGGTACACACACAGACACATAATAAAAAGAAATACAAAATAGAACCTGGAAGAACATAACACAAAACAATTTACAAATAAATAATCATTTTCACTATGTGGTATTGTGAATGTACCGCGACAATGAAATGGCCCTGACTCAGCAATGTCACAGACGAATCTGTGACGCTGGTATTCTGCCAGGGCCAAGATCCAATCTCTGCTTCAAGTTACTTTTAAGTTTCAGACGTCCGATTATTTGAAATTATTTTATACTTGTACTTACTTTTAATACGTCATGTCATTTATTTCCCACCATTCCTTATCTACAATTTGTCGCGCTCGTGGTGATATACTTAACTCATTCAATAGTGTCACTACTATTTGCATCTCGCTCAGATTATATACCATCTGACGTCACGTCTTTAAGCCGTCTCGCTCAAATGTATGCATTGCTTTGCTTGTCTCTGTGCCCAGTCCCTTTATTTAATTGATCGAGTACGTATTTTCAACTATTCCAAGTTAATGTGTACCTGCGGGGCTACCATAAGGCTTGCCACTCACCTCAGTCGCGCAGATAAATGACAAAGAAGATGGCTAAATCAATATATGGACGACTGCCCCAGACATGTACAAAGACTTCTCAACAGCCAATAGCATTTAAATATTCATTCATAAATTTAATTTACTGCGTCTGTATTTAGTTTGTAGAACTTGAAGAAAAAATTTATTAAATATAGGTAAATAAGAGTTGTTACTCAATACTCCGTGATTCCAATATGATTCCGTGACCTTTGCCGTCGCTAGAAATAAGCACCATTTTGCAATAACATGCAACATAACGCCATCTAGCCACTCCTCTGGAAACCTCCTGTTTTCAACAGTTTTGCTAGTTGGCAATTATGTTGCATGTTATTTTTAACGATGGCAAAAGTCACTAATCAATGGCGGAATCATAGAGTATGAAGTGACAACTCTTAATTATTTAATCATTTCCTTCAAGTTCTACAAACTAACTAAAGACGCAGTAATTTATGAGAGAATATTTAAATGCTATTAATTGGCTGTTGAGAAGTCTTTGTACATGTCTGGGGCAGTCATTTTGCCAAATTGCCAACTCCTTTCGCGTCTCAATGATGTTTCTCCATAAAATAGCACGCATTCATTATGATATGACATTAAATTGTGACAAAATGCGTGGCTGGGGTGACTGGCGTGCCTTATGCTACCCCCGCTAACCTATACAATACATACCTACTTTGCTAGGATTTTTTAGGGTTACTTCACGTACTTGACGTAACTCTTATTTAATTTTATTCTTGACATTTCCTTAGTCCGCCATACGACATACCTCGATTTTTATATTTTACTTCAGAAATCAGAAATCAGAAATCAGAACATTTATTGTGGATCGTAGTTTTAGATTAGTTCTTAATTTTACATATGTGCTTACGTCCAGCCATTAGGCATACAAACAGAAATACAATAAAAAATGCATACATATAAAGTCATAAAATAAAAGAATAAAAAAATTAAAATTGAATGTCAAAATGTCAAAATACATTACACACATAGCTGATTGGTTAAAGGTAATTGTAACGTCAAGATTAAGATTTGATTATTATTATGTCTACACAGCATCATTTCAAATATTCATCTATTGAGTAATAAGCCTCAACAGCTAGGTAATCCTTTAATTTCTGTTGGAAAAGATTCGGATTTTCTATATTCATGATCTGCACCGGGACCCTATTATATATTTTTGATGCCATACCAAAAACACTTTTATTGAACAGTGCAGTTTGGTGGGTAGGCGCATGTATTTTTTTGTTATTACGGCGGCTGGTGAGATTTTGAAAGAGCTGAGGGTTTGTTTTAACAAACATTATTATTTCATAAATATATAATGAGGGCAATGTGAATAGTTTATGGCGCTTGAAGAATGGTTTGCAGCTGTCTGTTCGTTTTAATGAGAAAATAGACCTAATACATTTCTTTTGGGCTTTAAAAGCACAGTCATTGTTAACTCCGTTACCCCAGAATATTATGCCATATCGTAGTGTAGACACTACAAATCCATGATACGCCGTTAATACTGAGCTAACGTCCACAACTTTGCGCAACATAAATAGTGCGTAAGAAAATTTATTTAGTTTTTTGGTGACGCAATCTATTTGGTCTTTCCAACTTAATTTGTTGTCAATTTGCAGTCCCAAAAATTTTGTGACCTGCACTTCGTTAATGATGCTGTCATTATGTTTGATATTCAGTGGTGTCCGTTCCTTTAATTGTTTAAAATTCATTATGTAAGTTTTATTTAGATTTATCTTTAAATTATTATATTTGAGCCATGTAATTATGTCATGTATTGAGTTATTAATTTCATTTTCAAATGTCAGATTATTGTGATTCATATTTTGTTTATATACTATCGTACTGTCGTCAGCAAATAGTATCATAGGATGCGATGTTGATTTAACAATGTCATTTATATAAATTATAAATAATAGAGGGCCCAGAACACTTCCTTGTGGAACCCCGATTGTAACTTGAGATGGCTCAGATGAGTAGTCTAGTTCTATGTTTTGTTCGGGACACAATCTGTGAATTTGTGTGATTTGTCTTCGATCAGACAAGTATGATGTCAACAAATCTAAAATGTTGCCTCGGACTCCATATGTGTGTAGCTTTTGCAGTAATATTGTATGATCTACATAATCGAAAGCTTTAGTCATGTTCATATATACTGCTGACACTGGTATCTTACTATCCAGATTTATTATAACCCTTTGTAGGAAATCATAGATGGCCATGTTAATGGTTTTATGTTTTCTGAATCCCTTTTGTTCGGGAGCCAAGATATCATTTTTTTCTAAGTAATTATACAGGGCATTATATATTACTCTTTCAAATATTTTTGAAATTACAGGTATGAGAGCGATCGGTCTGTAGAAATTCATATTGAGCTTATCATCTTTTTTAAATAAAGGCTTAATTATTGATATTTTTAAGGCATTAGGATACGTACCATGCTCTATACATAAATTAATTATGTAGCTTATTATTGGGCTTATATTATGTACAACATATTTAATTACTTTTGTACAGATCTCATCGTATCCCGTGCTGTTAGTGTTTTTTAAAGTCATAATTATGCGTGTGATCTCAATAGGGTTAGTCGGATTAATATACATAGAATTAGATTTAATATAGGTCATCGATATTTTAAATAAATTATTACTATTATTGTCACATGAAGATTCTGGTATTGTAAAATGGTTGTTGAATGCCTTAGCTATGTCTGTAGGATTTTTTATTATTGCCTTGTTTTGTTTAATTTGTTCAATTTGTTCCCGTGGTTGATTTAACTTTGTACTATTAATGATGTTCCACGTGGCCTTTGATTTGTTTTGTGACGACTGGATGTAAAAATTATTTTGAGATTTTTGTGTCAATTTTATTAACTTCAACATTATTGACTGGCATGAAGCATTAACTTTAAAATTACAAAAGCTTATTAAAATCAAAATCGTATAATTTCAACAGTTATAACAACAATTCAACTTTAAAATATGTATTACAAAAATTACATACAAACAAATAAGCGAAACAATAAGCCATTAAACTTATGGCTCTGTAAACTGTAGACCTCGCTTTGGCCGTTTACTACAGATAAACATTAAATAGGTAGGTATAACACGTACTTAGTAGCTAAACTGCTAATTTGTGACTTGAACTGCACTATATAATAATAAAACCGGCCAAGTGCGAGTCAGACTCGCGCACGAAGGGTTCCGTACCATTATCTATATAATTGAAACAAAAAGTAAACTTTAGAAAAAACCGACTTCCACAAACCCTATTTGATTAGATTGAGTTTAATACAAACTGTAACCCCTTATCCCCCCCCCCCCAGGGGAATTAATTTTGTCAAATCCCATATCAGTAGAGATGGGCGGTCTGGGTAAAAAGCATTTGGTATTTTACTGAGTTTTTAGCAAAATTGAGTATTTACTGAGTTTTTATCATTTACACTGAGTTTTTAGCCAAAATCGAGGCTATAAACATTTTACTCTAGTTAATATCATAAAATAGCTTGGATTGATAAAGGGTCGTATTCCAGAACGAATCTCAAGATCAGTCTCAAGCTGAAATTACGTAAATCCGACTCAAATTTAAGTTTCACTCTCAAGCATCTCCTTTATTCTGAAACCTTACTCAAGAGTGCATCGTTGTGAATCGAGTCTTGAGACATTCACGGAGTAATAAACTACTTTAGGCCTGTTTTCATTTACAATTGGGAGGGAGGGAGGGAGGGAGTGAGGGAGTGAGGGAGGGAGGGAGGGGGAGAGTGAGAGGGAGGGAGGGGGAGAGAGAGATAGAGATAGCGATAGAGATAGAGATAGAGAGAGATCTATAGAGAGTAAGAGATAGAGATAGAGAGAGTGAGAAAGAGAGAAAGAGAGAAAAAGAGAAAGAGAGAAAAGAAAAAAGAGAGATAGAGAGATATATAGAGAGAGAGAGATATACAGAGAGAGATATACAGAGAGAGATAGATATAGAGATAGAGAGAGATATATAGAGAGAGATAGAGATAGAGAGAGAGAGAAAGAGAGATAGAGAGAGATATAGAGAGAGATAGAGAGAGAAAGAAAGAGATAAAAAGATAAAAAGAGAGATAGAGATAGAGAGAGATAGAGAGAGAGAAAGAGCGAGAGAAGGATAGAGAGAGAGATAGAGATAGATATAGAGAGATATAGAGATAGAGATAGAGATAGAGATAGAGATAGAGATAGAGATAGAGATAGAGATAGAGATATAGATAGAGATTAGATTAGATTAGATTAGATTAGATTAGATTAGATTAGATTAGATATAGATATAGATATAGATATAGATATAGATATAGATATAGATATAGATATAGATATAGATATAGATAGCGATAGAGATAGAGATAGAGATAGAGATAGACTAAGAGAGAAAAAGTAAAAGAGAGATAGAGATAGAGATAGAGAGAGAGATAGAGAGAGATATAGAGAGAGAGTTCCCTTGGCCACCTTCCAGCTCCATCATCAGACCTAGGATCTCATTCGGGACCAAAGTACTTGTTAAGACGAATCAAATGAGCCCACACATGATAGGGTTGCGTCTTTTAGTAATGGAGTTCCCTTGGCCTCCTTCCGGCTCCATCATCGGACCCTGGATCTCATTCGGAACCAAAGTACTCGTCAAGACGGATCAAATGAGCCTTAACTCGATAGGGTTGGGTCGTTTGTTAACTGAGTTCCCTTGGCCACCTTCCGGCTCCATCATCAGACCCTGGAGTTCATTCGGGACCAAAGTACTCGTCAAAACGAATCATATGAGCCCAAACTCGATAGGGTTGCATCGTTTAGTAACATAGTTCCCTTGGCTAACTTCCGGCTCCATCTTCGGGTTCCAACATCAGACCCTGGACCCCATGCGGGATCAAAGTACTCGTCAAGACGAATCAAATGAGCCCACACATGATAGGGTTGCGTCTTTTGGCAACTGAGTTCTTTTGGCCTCCTTCCGTCTCCATCGTCAGATCAGCTATCAGTCAAAAAATATTGCATTGTCATATAACTTACATACGTAAGCAAAATTTCAGCTCAATCGGATCACGGGAAGTGGATCAAAAGAGCGTTCGAAGATTCCGTTACATACAAACATGCAAACATACAAACATACAGACATACAAGTGAAGCTAATAAAAGCGTGTTAAATCGCTCCCATAACACCCTTTACTTCATAATTATCAAGTAATCCACGATCTTGTATAAAAACAAGACTTCATAAAGGAAAAAATAAAATGCCTCGATTTCGGATAAATACTCAGTATAAACGGCATTTTACGGCTTTTTATCCAAGCTTGGATAAATACTGAGTCTTTTGCCCATCTCTACATATCAGTGCTACCCCACGCTACTAAGGAACCCCTGTACAAAGTTTCATGGCTCTAGGTCCATCGGTTTAGGCTATGCGTTGCCTGCCCGTCAGCCACGCATTGTATTTGTACCTAGTATTGAGCAGATCTGGTGGCCATATGTGGTCTTCATCAGCAGTTCCGCATCACAATATTATGCTTACCATGTGCATTTGCACGAGTTATTATGAAAAACACAAAAATCACTATAGGTCTAATCGGTCTAATTTTCCAAATCGGTCCATCCGTTTAGGCGCTATCGAGGCACATACATAAAAATAAAATTAAAAAAAAACAAACATCCGGACGAATTGTAAACCTCCTCCTTTGGGAAGTCGGTTAAAAAAACCGCAAAAAAACACGTTAATTGTATGGGAGCCCCCTTTATATTAAATTTATTTTGTTTTTAGTATTTGTTGTTATAGCGGGAACAGAAATACGTCATCTGTGAAAATATCAACTGTCTAGCTACCACGGTTCATGAGATACGGCCTGGTGACAGACAGACGGACGGACGGATATCTTGAGATTTTAAGGTACTTTCCCTCCAAGGCCCATTCGTTTTTCCACCCTGTATATGTGTGATCTGTAACTGTATTTTTCATGAAATACCCAAAAAGTTTTGTTCAAATTATCATCTTATGTCAGAATAACTTTGTAGCTAGTTGAAAAATAACATTTGAATTGATTCAAAGCTTGCCGCGCTTTTAGGGCCTTTAGTACCTACTAAACGCCGCCGTAAGCAGCACTGTCTACAACCTACTCCTACTGGAAAACGTGAGACACCCATCTACAATTTCCGTACAATGAGGTTCACTCACTCATTATGTCAATGTCATGCAGAATGCAAAACATCATTTCAACGCACCAAAGAGTATTTAATTAAAACATCACTGGCAGCCAAACTTGAAGTGGCCAAAAGGAAAAAATTAATTTCTGAGCTCTGAGATTTGTGTGAAAACAAAAGTAATTAAAAACTATTAATTTTATAATTATTTTCTAAAAGTTCTACAGACTAAATAGAGACGTCGTAATTCATCAATTAATATTTAAAGTCTTTGTAGAAGTCCGGGGACGACATTGCCATATCATTTAAATTTAGTTTCATTAAAAGAAGGCTTACCTACCAAAACAAAATGGCCTTGGTATAAACTTTTCAAGCGTGTTGTGAAGACGTATCTTGTACCGAGACCACTTTCAATTTGTAATATCTCTCGTATTTCAGTATTTGTAGTTGGTGCGGCAACAGATATACACATTCTGTGAAAATTTCAGCTTTCTAGCTATTACGGTTCGTGCAGGCGGACCCGGTGACGGACGGACGGACGGACGGACAGCGAAGTCTCAGTAATAGGGTCCCGTTTGGCACCCTTCGGGTACGGAACCCTAAAAAGTGGCTTTAGAACAGTTCTAGGTACCTACTTATTGTTTTCAAGAAGTCTTAATGCAGCCATCCATCACATCGGAATTTGCTTGAAAACTAAATATCACATTTGGATGATTCTAAGTGACTTTATGCGATTACTAGCTGCCCGTTGCGCGACTACGCAGCGCGTTTTAGGTACCTATTCCATAGTTACCGGCCACAAAACGATTCGTTCATCATTTTAGAAATCCATATCGACCCGTATGTGACATTGATGAAACTCTTTTCTTACAAACTGTATGGATCGCATCGCACAGCTGTCAAACATAAGTTCCGGTTCCAACAAAGAGGTTGAACGAAGTAGTTTTTGGTCACGTCACTGGTTTTGTTTGCCAGTGTTTGCCCCAGCCAGCGGCGGCGGCGCCATCTTGGCCATACCGGAAATCAAGAACTCGTGGAAGAATGCTTAAAATAATTTTTATTTGTTAACGTTTCATCAGGTTTTTCTCTCACTAATTAACATTCTTTATTGTACGAATGTATTATTATCTTATCTGATTAGTTAAAAACCGTATTGAAAATAGTTGCGGTTTTAAAAGTCTTCAGCCGACCCTGACGTCACCGATTCCAATTTCCGTTACATTTCTTAGCCACTCGTGATAGCACCCGGCTAGTAGCAAGTGAAAAGCAAATATATGAATAACCCACAGTTGAGAGGTTAAATAAATTTTACCCCCGTGCCCCAAGAAGTTTTACTTCAAAAACGTGTGAGCTGAGTATGAGCACACCTCGGACACTCCATAGAACGCTCGTAAAATAATCACCTATTACTACTACATAACAAAATGATGTTTGTATACGTGCAAATGTGAGCGTAAACTTTGCTGAGGCTGGTGGCGCGGCAAATGCAGCGATATTAAAGTATACGCGTCGTCACTCGTCCGGCGTTCAGCCCTGTCTATTGATCCTTTAGCCAATCCTTTGACGCCAGGGGTGGGGTGCGGTATCGGAATCAGCGCGGGGAAGGGAGTGGCCGTTCTGTACGGAGTACTATTATCTCTTCTGTGATATGAGGGTAGATGAGGGCAGGTAGCTGAAGATTGGCAGCTGTAAATTAAATTTATGAAATCTCTTACTCTTGCTAATATAATTCTGAAAGGCGATGAGGCTCTAATGTATTGCGTTGCCACCACACCGACTCGTATCTCTCTCCGTCAAATTGAAATTACATGACTGTTGTTATAACTCTGTTGTACAGTCGAGTTGACTAATATACGAGTAATGCCAAGGCATCAAACATAAATGTTGATTCCTTGGCATTGCTCATATAATAATGAACTGTAAATAAATGACTCATATATAAATGACTGTAGGTACCTTTTTTCACTAAAAAAGTTAAATATAATTATTGATTTCTTTCATTTCGATTTTTGGTAAATTTTTAGGAAATCGGATCGACGACATGCGGTATGCGATCAAGGAGTTACGTTCCGATACGATCTGTGAAATCGAATCGTAATTGTCGGATCGCACATCCCTACAGCCGACCGACGTACCAACATGACCGAAAAAATATGATCGTTAATGTCTAAACACCTAAGCCGAAGTTACGCGACCGAAGTTCGGCATGATTACGCCTAGTGATTACTTTCTCTGTGATTACATAATGCCGAAATTACGATGCGTTATAGCATAGTGCATAGCGTTACTTCGGTCAGGCGTAAGTTCAGCGGTAACTAAGTAAGGTAAATACTAGGTTAGGTAAGTTCGGCACCTAAGGTGTGCCAGCCTTATCATAACAATATCAGCCGAATACGTCGGAACGTAAAATAAGCCGCGGAACTTCGGTCGCGTAACTTCGGCATAGTGTGTTTAGACACTTAAGACGTTTAGATATTGCAACTCTCAGAACAATAACTAAATTGCAACTGAATAGAAAAGTCAGAAACTCGGAAACTTTATTTAGTTCATCAGATAAAATTTGTGCAAAATCAAGGAAAAGTCGACTTCATAGCAGAAAGCAACAGGCTGTTTAGTATGAAAAATAAAATCAGTAAATTACGGCTAGAGTGCTTGCTTGCTACTAGATTTAATCGTGTTAATTCCCTAGCAAAACGTAATGTTCATAAAACAATAACTAAAGCATAATGTTAAATTTGTTTGTCATGTTGCAAGTCTGATAAGGAATGTTGCCCTGTAAAAAAAGTATACTCCTTGAACTTGAAACCGTTCCGGAACAGGA
The DNA here is from genome assembly GCA_963457715.1 of Argyresthia albistria. NCBI lineage: Eukaryota > Metazoa > Arthropoda > Insecta > Lepidoptera > Argyresthiidae > Argyresthia > Argyresthia albistria. Next base: position 6,511 of record CAUOQF010000192.1, on the reverse strand, counting down.
TTCTGGAAGGCAATTCCGGAGCTAGCGAGATCATCTCGCTGGTCGAAATATCACTCAAAATGGCGGATATCTCCGATGAAAACCAAAAAGAAACCAACCCTATTCTGGGGACCACCGAGATCGGTTTCATCAGGAGCTATTCTTACAACAAGAAAGGGCGGTTTTATACTTCCAATTTCCAGCGATAATGTCGGTAGGCCGGTAGGTATTACATTTTTGGGTATAGTAGCAAAGAGAGGGACAGAGCTAGAAGCCATGGAAATGGAACGCTGCCGATTCTAACGTCAACTAACGTGCATAGCATGCTGTACACCGTGTGTAAAATCTCGGGATTCGGTTCATCTTCGGTTCGCGAAAGTTTGAACATGTCTCGCAGGGAGTTAAAATGGCTGCCTATTCATCTTAAGAATAAGAATAAAAATTATTGTGCAAAATAACAGGGTTTACATCTTCCTCAGGATATGCATATCCATAATATCCTGTACAGCATTTTAACTAACCCTCGATACCCCAACATTCTACGTGAAAGATTTGCCTTCCTCCCATCGACTTGGCCTCGTAGATCTCGTACGGCCTCCATTCTCTCCACTCCACGTCACAATACCTGGTAGAATGCGTTTCATCAAATAGTTCCTTTGTCAGTCTTTATTGTCGAAAGTTTAAGTACGAAAATGCCTTGATCCAAAGGAACTATTCGGTGAAACGCAGTCTACTGGCGCATACGAGCATGGCTTCCGATTTTTTTTTTTATGTGTGAAGGGGAAAAAATCTTCAAACATAATGATAGGGCAGGGCAATAGATCACGCCCGTTTTTGGAACCTGTATACTAAAATCACTGTAACTTCGTCATTTCTTATCCGAATGCGATGATTTCTTTTTAAGAATATTCTGTTTTTGGTTTATTTACGATAATCCACACTTGGTTCAACATTCCAATGTAATTCATTCTTCACTATACAATTTTTATAGCGACATTAACCCTTATCCAAATAAAGGGACTTATGCGTACCACATAATGATTCTACCAAAATCCTCTGATATTTTTTTAGTGGCAACATTAATGGCACCCATATTGTAGGTCATAGACAATTTCAGATAGTTTCCGGTTATGGTTCCTGTCTTAAATTTACTTCATTACCTCGTTTGAGAGTGTCAGCCTGTCTTGAAGTCGGTCGAACAAGTTTTCTTCGGAAAAAACGTACTTTTTGCTGCATATCTGGACAAACTTGTTGTAAGAATTGTTAAACGAAGATTCCGGCAAGTTTTCCATACCTCCGAATATGTAAAAATGACTATATTCTGGACAGTTTGGACCTAATATAGGCGTAAAGATATGTAGATTTGTATTTTTTTGGATGATCCAAAGTAGAGCTGTTTTGGTGGTACATAATTTACCATTGTCCGGTTAGGTTTAGAAAATGGATCTCTATATAAAAATACTCGCTGACTTACCTCCGACAAATATAGGTACATATAGAATGTTGTTGAGACCTCTGTTTTTGAATTCCCAAAGATTAAATGCGAAAGATACATTTTGTTTGTTTCGAAACTTTCATGTAAAATACATGTGTTTTTCGAAAAAAAAAACAAGTTGAACGGCATCCGCACACGCCCATGCACCGGCACACTCCCACGCACACGCATACACACCGGCAAAAGTATCACATTTTATTTCATGAAATAAATAACAAGTGAACCAGGGTAATACACTAGTATTAAAATCGCCCAAAAACAAGAAAAAAATCTTAACGGACAATGGTACATATTTTACCACTTTCACGTTTTTTCAAATTTTAACTGGACAATGGTATTATATGTACCACCATAAAAAAAACCACTTCCCCCCTTTTTTTCAAAAAAGTAATGATGCAAACTGAATCCCCGACCCTAAAATACCCCGGAATAGCCATCGGTTTTGTTCTACTTCTCGAAATGGCTCGCATTTGGATAAGGGTTAAGATCATCTCGTTAGTTAACACGCGCCAGGAACGACGTGGCGCGTAGGTACTCTCTTGTTCAGTTTATTTTATGAGACTACCTAGTAATTTATTTATGCATCATGCTTCGCGCCCCCCCTGTAAACTTGTCGCACTCCCCAAGCCCAAGGGAGGCAGGCGCGCGCGCCCTACTGGTTGAGAAACACCGAACTAGAATACTGTGCGGCCCCGGGCCATTTGTTTGTCGCGACGCTTCTTGCTCGGCACCGCCGACAAGCCAAAACTAGCCTTTTGCGCCTCAAGCCAAGCTATCTTCTCCATGCCATTCCTGTCCGCGACTCCCAGCCTTGGAAATTTGAAGTGTAAAAGTGTCAGGTGGGTTAGATACTATCTATCAACTCTTATAGCAGGACCTAAACCGGGCAGAGGGGTTACTATCAACTCATAAAGCAGGACATTAACCGGGCAGTTTTGTTTTTTCAATACTAAAATGTTATGAAATTGTATGAAAAAGGCAGAACAGGTGGGTTACTATCAACACGGCCCTGCTTTAACACGTTCCGGCGCGGTAACGGCATATGCCGTTTTTCTTACTTCTTGTGAGTTGACAGAACGGCGATGCCCGTAATTTTTCAATTCTCTCTAGATATCAGTACGGTTACCTCCGTAACATTTCTTTGAAAGCGTCGTACAAAACAATTCCACCGGCATTCTCCAAAAACACATAAAAGCTGTACTGTCAATCTAACAGCCAGCCAGTTGAGTCGATAGTGACCAGTGCTATGTGCACTGGTCACTATCGTACACCAGTAAAAACACTCTAGACAGTACGGCAATAACCGTTACGTATGTATAGGTTTTCATTCGGCATGTGCGTAACTGTCAAATTGTTGTTGTTAGCAAATACATTTTTATGTTGTAAGGTGGCAGTACGGGTATGACAGGGATTGTAATTTCTATGAAGATTTTTACTGCTTTTCTACGTAGACGAGCTAGTAAGGCACCGCGTCGGAACGTGTTAAGAGTTGATAGTACCTAACCCACCCTCAGGACGGTGCTCCGGCCCTCCGCTCCTGTCCGGAACTTGAAACCTGGAACTAACCTAGCCTGGCAATACAAATTAAAAATAATTATTTCGACTGAAAAGGAAGCGGCGGGAAAGGACGCCATTTTAAAAAACTAATTTTTGTTGTGTGGTGTGGGTGGAAATAATTTTGCAAATGCAATAAAATGGATGTTTTGTCAATGATAAACAGTATTCGAGATATAAATGGATATATAGCTCTTACACAAAATATTGTTAATTTATCGAACACTCAAGAGTTTACACAACTTACCTTTGTTGAGTCTTTGAAGAAAATTCGTTCATTTGAAATTGAGGTGAGTTATACTTATTATACTAGTATTGAAGGATACCTATTATTGATAGGTATTCTAGCATTCCGTGAGTTATGTATGCCTGACAATATTTCTGTTACATATTACAGTACTTTGAAAAATATCAAGAGACTGGTGCTGCAGTCCTTATTTTTGTACGTTTGCTGAGACTGCCGTCGTCGAACCAATGGGGCCAGAATTACAAAGATTTTGTCTCTCTGCTACGATATTGGATCGATGGCGTGAGGAGACACCTTATCATCCATTGTCAGCACTGGTGGACATTTCTAAAGATCTTGCTGAAGTTTATCAATGTGAGTGATTTTGTATTTGTCATAAAATTTAAACCTCCTAGCTATATCGCTGTGGCTCGGTATTCTTCCGTACAGTGTTGAGCATTTCCCACAGAAAACCACCCAATTTGGGAACTTTCCCTTCAAGTGGAAGAAACGCTAAATATTAGCACAACTCCTGTAGCATATGTAATATTATACGGGCCCCGCCATGTTGCTTGGCACCTAAGTGAGCTTTCACCTCTCTTTCCCAATATGTTTCTCTTGAACACATGCACTGCTACCATCTCCAAACTGCATTCAAGTGACAACCATATGTCATAGCAATTTTATTCCAAAACTGTTAGGACTACACAGTTAAAACTTGGTACGTAGATGTATTCTGTGAACTGCATTACGTTTTTTATTCAAAAATTGAAAAAACAAAATTTTAGCTCCCTATGGAACTGACACCAAAATATTTTTTTTCATCAATCCTATTTGCGTGTGGTGTGAATAGATAGGTCAAAATGACATGAAGGTTCTTAAAATTATTTTTCCTCAAAGTCAATCAAAGAGACAGACCCTTCCAAAGTGGAAAAATTTGTGGCCCCCCCCCCCCCCCCCTCTAACTTTTAAAGTAAGAGAATGAAATCTAAAAAAAATATATGCTGTGTATCTCAATAGAAACTTTCAACGAAAATTGGTTTGAGCAAAATATAATAAGCCGTTTTTAAGATATAAAACATTTATTAAAAACCGCAAAGATACAAACACTATGAAAAACAAAGTTACAACACAAACATCCAGTCACATAATTACTTGCTACCACGGAACCCATCATGGGCGAGTCTGACTCGCACTTGGCCACTTTTAAATGAACAAATCTCTAACAAACAATTCATTTCTTCAGGCAATAAGACTGAAACACCAAGTCTACCGGAATGGCTTAGTGGAAGATCTCACAGAGGGTCTACTCGACTTGATCACGAACCCTCGGCTGGAGTACTTGCAGCGGTACAAAGTGGTCACATGCCTGAACCTCAACCTTACCAGCTCCACTGCAGAGACTAGGACGAAATTGTCTGTCTATGATGACTATTTGTAAGTTTCACAATTGCACTATTTCTTTATTGCACACAAATAATTACAAATGGCAAGAATTAGGTACATAAAAATAGTAATAATAGCGCGAGCTGTGCATCTACCGCCCCCCATAGTGGAAAAAGATTTTTATGCTTTGTTTGATTGTTCTCCAACTTCAAAAACTCAATTTCCCTTCTCTGTTCTCAATTTTATTCTACAGTCTATTCGTGATAAGAATGCAGTTAAATTTAAATCTGTTAACACACACTCACAGGACAGGACACAACCTTCGCGTTCGAAAGTTTGCCTTCAACTGGTCACTGTGAACTTGGCTAAACGATTTGATTGGTTATGGGCGTGGCTAGGCCGCCGGACAGTGATGACTTTACTGCATTATCACGAATAGACTATAATATCAATCTCTTTGGGTGGCTTAATAACAAACAACATAGTGTCACGCCTTTTAATAACAAACAACATAGTGTCACGCCTTTTAATAACAAACAACATAGTGTCACGCCTTTTAATAACAAACAACATAGTGTCACGCCTTTTAATAACAAACATAGTGTCACGCCTTTTAATAAAAAACAACATAGTGTCACGCCTTTTAATAACAAACAACATAGTGTCACGCCTTTTAATAACAAACAACATAGTGTCACGCCTTTTAATAACAAACAACATAGTGTCACGCTTTTTAATAACAAACAACATAGTGTCACGCCTTTTAATAACAAACAACATAGTGTCACGCCTTTAATAACAAACAACATAGTGTCACGCCTTTTAATAACAAACAACATAGTGTCACGCCTTTTAATAACAAACAACATAGTGTCACGCCTTTTAATAACAAACAACATAGTGTCACGCCTTTTCTCATACAGGATGGCAGAGGGAGGCACGACTGTGACCTGTGCCCACTTTTCTCATACAGGATGGCAGAGGGAGGCACGACTGACCTGTGCCCACTTTTCTCATACAGGATGGCAGAGGGAGGCACGACTGTGACCTGTGCCCACTTTTACACATTGATTCAATACTCCATTTAGCGTGCACTGCACCTATGGAGTAATGAAGGTTTCGTCACGATGTTTTCCATCACCCTTAGAATGTTTGTATAACGCACTGCAGTTATATACTAATTATTTCAATTTTCAATTCCATTAATAACATAACTAATTTTATTATTTAATTTTGATTTTCTTATGTAATTACTTATATAAATTAAATTGTGTAAGTACTTGAGCCACTGTTGTGCGTCCGCTTTGGCCCTGGCAGAATACCAGCGTCACAGATTCGTCTGTGACATTGCTGAGTCAGGGCCATTTCACTGCCGTGGTACAGTCACATAACCACACAGCTGTTAGGTACCTACTGTTTTTTGTTGTTATTAATTATGTGTGTGTACCATGTCAAATGAATAAATGAATTATCTATCTATCTATCTATCTATCAGTTTAGCAACATGTTAATTTCTCAAATCATAAAACTGAGTGTTCATTTGTTCCTCGTCAGCACTATCGAGGGGGAACGTCTAGGTCTAGGCTGGGGTAATGGGATCATATACTACCAAATAGTGATAGTAGCCGGGAACTACAGCTTAACGTGCCATCCGAAACATACCTAAATAATGTACTTAAGACAATTTAATTATCTCATTGTTAAGTACATGGTCAGCACCGTCTTCGGGCCTGCATCTCCTGCGTGAAACCCACTAGACCACCTCTTCTAGAGAATTTGGTTGTAATATTCCATTTGTTCCAGCACGAAAATCGGTCACCTCCTCACATGCACACCTCACGTGCCGTCCCAAGAAGCGCTGCTAGAGCTCC
>CAUOQF010000191.1:0-14308 GCA_963457715.1 Argyresthia albistria | reverse complement strand
AAAAATCAACAAAATGGCGTCAATCGAGGGAGCATATGGCGTGACCGCATCGCGTGAGGCATTCTTTATGACTCGAATGTCACAATTTGCTGCCCCCCGTGTCCCACTGATATCCTCTTTCAATAAATTATACCGCTAGACCGCTACGTCGGAACTGCCAGCAAGCAAAATACCGCTTGGTGTATTAACGCTCGCCACGTGAATAGAATCACGGCTCGCCTTTGTTGATCCACGCGACTACACTTTATTGCCCTTACGTTCATTTGCATTAAACAGTTGTGTAGTTTCTCGCGTCCTTACGATTCCGAAAATAATTTTAATTTCAGTTAACTCGCCACGAGATGAAACCAGGAGGCTTGCCATAACCTGTATGGCAAAGTTAATCAATAAAAGCAAAAAAAACTGGTGGTGGTGACTTTGCTAGTTTAGGATCCTAACCTGAATCGCTATAAACTTTGTGGTAAGCCTCCTGCACTTATATCGAGGTGTTGTATTACCAGGTACACGACAACAACCTTTACCATTATAATGAAACCTTAGTGGCTTGATAACATTGTGCCATTCTATTTCCTCGATCAATCGAAACGTAGAGCAAGTGCGAGTGCATTATGAAATAGTGCCGCGAGATGTAACGGCTGTAACAACTGGTGGCGCCAGTGGCATGCCGTGTCGACATAACTCATCCGACCTGCCGACTCAAAGTACTTGAATGTTCTCACATCACATTTCTGATTCCTATTTATACGGAATAGAGACTGGTTTTGATCGCTACCCTATCATAATGGAGCTTTGGAGTGTGCCCGTCGATTTCCATTCGACGACCTTGTGCACGCCGCTCGATAAGATTAATAACAAAGCCAGCTTCTGCAGTCCACACAATTTGTTGCTAAGCGTCGTGCTTGTATCGCCCACGATGACAGCACGACAGACCATTGCTCATTCCCGTTTATACAGTTACAGAGTTGATTAGCTTGGTGCAACAATTTTGTTGTAACTGTTTTAGACGTCGACATTAATTCCGAAACAATTATTAAAGACACCCAACGGCAATCCATCGTAATTCGTATCGTATACTTACATTTCTTGATTATCTTCCTACAAAGAAACGCGAATGATTTTGATAATGAGTAATTCATTTAATTTTCATATGACTTGCATTGTTTCATGTGACCTCAGATTGGTCAGGACAGTATTTCAATGCAATCGTTTCAGTTGATGATTCATAGTAGGTACCTTCTATTTTGTACCACAATGCAGTACACGTAAATAATGATACGTAGTTTGTATGACTAAACACTTTCGCTCAACCCCCGGTCAGCGAATTAATACATACTTAATCGGAAAATATAATATGGATTGCGTATAACATACATTTTTACATTTGAATTTAAATTCTGTTACGGTAGATTTTACAAAGATTTTTCTTTACGATAATATTAATATGCTAATCACATGCGAATCCGAACCTGTTTTTAAACTTAACTAGATATCTAATTTTCTACAAAGGTGTCCGTCTCAAATCTTAGCCATTTTTTGAAACAAGTCCGACAATTCTATTTTTAACAATGATGATCTCACTTCAGTCCATTGTTCAAAATATTTTTTGTCAGAATCCTGCTCAAGCTCAAAATAACATCTTTTTTATTCTTTTCATGCAGTTTCAATGGCAAAATTGCTTAACCCCGGACTTATCCTCTTTTTATCTATTCAACAGAACAGGCCAGGTCTTCACAAATACGCACGTGCTCTACAATCATGGCTCAGTATACTTTGTTGGCATTCTCTCTTCACGCCAACAATTTAACGTTAATATATATTTTCCTTCCACTATCGACAACTCATTAAACACTACGAAATTTTCTTATTTGGCGATTTCTAAAGACGGCATATAAAACTCTCCTTTGTGTCCATGGTAAGTTTCGTGCCATGTTAAAAGGTTGGTTATTTTTGGTGATGACTCGCTTGCAACATTAGGGTTCGCTGTTTGTTAAAAAATAAACCGCTTTGTTGCCAGGTCGGCGCTGTTGACTGACATGTGTGAAGTCCGACCGCTTGAGGTATATTTGGCAACGAATCATCTTTCTTTCACAATATGGTTGCGGTGAGAAAGTCTTTTGTTGTCAGTAAGGTTCGTTCTGTTTAAAATTACGGAGACTTTTGTCTTACACAAAGTCGTTTATGGTCTCGAAATTCTAACATACTCTAAGACGTCTTATGTATGTCTTAGTTACTACTTGAAATTATTGCTCACAAACTCACAAAGATACATTGATGCGGAACGGAATTAAGACGATAGTCCAGCAAAATGCCCATCTTTAAAAAGTTATTCCAGCACTTTGGCATACTTTCTGAATCCACAAAAAATATGTAATATAAAACAGTCCCTTGGCTAAAAATTTAGTGTTTGAAAACATCATGTCATTAAAAACTATATGAAAAAAATAATAACCTAATAGTTGTTTTTTACCTAAAACGAGTTATTCCAGAAGTTCTACAAGAAACGCTGATATAATTCTTATGTGTAAAAATTGGTAATCAAAATATCTAAAAATTTAGTGTTTATCATTTTAGAAATCATCAGCGGTTTTTGTGTAATTTGGAAAAAACACACTTTTTTGCACTTTCGCACTTTTCGCGCGGTCGTAAGTGTCGCGCTGCAGTTTACGCCATTATTTGCTTTATTTTATAAATTTTCTTTTATGATTTGTGAAAATTTTCACAACCACAAACCCAGTTGCTAATTTTAGCGTTACCAGGCGCCATAAAAAATGTTTTTCCTAAATATCATGAATATGTTAAGCTTCCCGAACTCTAGTGCGATTCCATCAAAACACTACTTTCTCCGCACCTTCAGTTGCGCGTTATTATGTTTCAACTTTTTCATGCCTCGTGTCACCGCTTGCAATTTTGTCAACCGCGTCCGTCTTCTTGTGTAACGTATTGTGGTTTATAAAAACTCGTTCTCTGTTATTTTCGATTAGAGAAAGCATTTTAATATTCACGTATCCTGCTCGGTTTAAAGTGCTACTTTCAAAGCGCATTGTAGAGTTAGTTTTGTTTCGTTTGTTTGTGTTTGTAGCAGACCAACACATAGCAGAGTTAACGCAAATCATTTGTTTCCATTTGTTTTTCTTTGCGTTGTTATTTTACTTGCCACTTTGTATTAAATTTAATTATTCAACAAACTACGTTGGAACCGATCCATGTTATGTAGCTGCGGCATTCTGTTCAAAAAGGTCGGCGACGACGGACCGGGCGATATCGATCTGTGGCGGTTAGCGCGCTTATTTTCAACGCTCCAATGGGTTCAAGTTTAGCTGTTGTGGGCTCACCTCACGGACACCGAGAGAAAGTCAAGTACGTCGTCCCACATAGTGGTCGCTGCTGGCTGATTACACCAGCGAGATTGGATCATAATGGATAAGTCCGGCAATTGTCGGCAATAACGACTCGTGACAACTAGACTGAGTCGAGCACGTGGCATTCGGTTGCGTGCATTATTCACTCACAACGTCTCGTCTTCACCGGAAGCGCATCCTACATAAACTTCTAATACATTCTACAAACTAACATAGCTGTACGTGATGCCTTCACCCATACGTGGTGACAGAGGTACGGATTAGCATATATAGATTTAGACTTTTATTATAGACTATATAGATTTCCTTCACCAATCTTCAGACCTATTTTACAACCGTCAGTGTTCTAAATGTATTGCAATTGCTACATTAGCCGGTTAGCCCCTTTTAAATTCTACTTTTATATCGTCGTTGACCTAAATAATTTCGCCGCGCTTTTAAGATTCCGTAGAGAAACAAGGAACCCTTATAGTTTTGTCAAGTCTGTCTGTCTGTCTGTCCATCTGTCCGTCCGTCCGTATGACACAGCAACTTCATTCCAAAATTATTAGGACTACACAGTTAAAACTTGGTATGTAGATGTATTCTGTGAACCGCTTTACAATTTTTATAAAAAAATATAAAAATAAGGGCGGCTCTCCATACATGGAACTAAAATCTTTTTTTCTTTTTCATCAAACCTACATGTGTGGGGTGGCTAAAGATAGGTCTTTAAAAATGACGTTGAGATTCCTGAAACCAATTTTCTTCAAAGTAAATCGTTAGAGACAGACCCTTCCAAATTGGAAAAAATTGTCTCCCCCCCTCTAACTTTTAAAGTAAGAGAGTAAATAAAATTATGCCGTGTATCTTAATACACACTTTTAACGAAAATTGGTTGGAACAAAATAAAATAAGCAGTTTTAAAGATATAAAACATTTATTAAAAACCGCAAAGATAACTTTGTAATTCTTACAAACACTATGAAAAATAAAGTACTTAATCATTTGCTGGTGAAGAATGATAGTGATATTTGGGCTAGGTGTATCAGGTGTATTATGATTTATGATGCAGGGCTACCACGGAACCTTTCATGGGCAAGTCCGACTCACACTTACCCACTTTTTATTATGTACATATTTTCATTTGGGTCTGGCGGCTGACTGTCTGCCAGCAATAGATAGCGCTTTTAGGTCAAGTGAATGCGTTTGTGTTGTCAACAACATGTTTCTCATTTTAAGGATTGATTTCATATGCTTGTTTACCCACCTGAATATTGATTGATATGATTCTTTCAACCATAGAGTTTATTCTGGCTAAAATTAATAAATTATATGTGAGAAGCAGCTTAACAAGCTTCAGTATCGAGCCTTTTCAGACAGCATAGTGTTGTTTATTGTCTCAACAATTTAAAGTGTAATAATAGTACTAAACCATTCCTCCGTCACCGACCGTCTATTGTTCCTTCGTTTATGTTGATACAAATAGCAAACAGTTCACCGGGTCAACGGTATTGCAATATTTATCCACAAAGCTCAATATTGCCATAATCCACCTCAACTAAGTAGTATTTACAAAATTACTGGTTTGTGCTTGCATAGGTCTATTAAAAACGTAATCTGATTTGGGAAACCTTAACGACTTTGAGTAAAGACTAGGTTTGGTTGCAGATATTCAACTAGTGATTATCAGAATAAATACTTGTTCTAACTCGCTATTATTGAAATAATTATGGAGGCAGGCATAGTGTTCAATCGCTGCGTCCGCGATTTCTAACTTATTTGCTGGTATTTTACCTATATTCGCAGTTATGCTCATGTCATGTTCTGCTCGTACCAAATCGTTTGTAGCCATGTTTTTAATTAAAGCTGCTCAGCAAATCGATTTACGCACGCATTCCTATTGCGATAAACTGCCAATCGTATTGCGTAATTCAAACAAACAAACCCAAGCTTGTATCCTGGAAGAGTATTTGTATTTTTATTGCGTTTGCACATTTTGGTATTATTGGGTGTAATTGTTTGCGGATTTGACCCAGTTGCGTAAATTAATGCGTGTACGCATTGAATGGTTCTCTTTTCCCGGACACACGTGCAATCATGCGAGAATGATTTATGCCACCCACTTGGTGAAATTTCACCGGTTTCTTATAGTCCCTTGTTTATCTAATCGTTATTGTCGGATCTAAAATCAATTAGATGCTATTAATCACCTTTCAAAATCTATTTGCGTTTTGGATATTATACACTATAGCTATTAGCTACAGCCCTTTAACGATTGTGTCCTAATGGTTTCCCTGTGTTTGTTTCAGCGCTTCGGGCACAAGTGCTGTGGCCATCGATAACAAGATCGAGCAAGCCATGGTAAGTAACACATTCCATTTACTTTATATTACACCATTTAACACTATTATGTTTAATCAATATATCTGTATGATCTTCGTATCCCTAATGCAACCCCAAGACAATGAACCAATAATAAGCTGATAAATGAATGGCAATCCGCGAGAACTGTCGTCAACTCTCAAGCGCCATATACGGTTGAAATAATCGCGTGATTATACAAACCAAGAACTTGCTCATAAACATAATTGGATTTAATTGATTCTAATGCAGTACACGTCATGCATAAGTAATACGGTCATATATATATACTCGTCTCCGACTGTTGATAGATAGATTTTATTCACTGTTTTAATACACACAAATACAAACGACTTGTATGTACGTACTTCACGAAGTGTTGTACCCCGTATATTTAACAGTTACTGTACCCTGCTCGCATGAATGCCAGCATCACGCACAAACCTCCGTGGTTTATGTGATGCAAATGTAATTAATTAAGACGGTTATATAGACTCACGTTTACTTATGTTGCCATCAATGATCATCAGAACTATCTATGGCGGGAGGAAACTGTTGGCTATTATGGTCAGTGAGAAGTCATAGACGAAGACGAATGGAATCATTCAGACTTGTCAACGAAGCCGGCCGGATCTGTAGACTAGAATCCGACTGAGAATTGCAGATAAACGGTGGAGAATTGCATTCAGGTCGAGTATTCTATCGTTGTCAAAGACCTCTTTGAAGCACTCCCTCTACCGTTCATATTAAGGACTGAAAACCCGGCACCTTAACATGTTATACCATAAACATTTACCTTCGTTCCAGTTAATATATTTGATATTACTTCTAAACCTTCTGAGATGCTGTGTCTTCTCTTTCAATTATATGTAAATTATATTCTTACAAACAACCATAATTTGCTTGTCTAATCGAAAATTATGATAATGTTAGAACGCATCAGAGCTGCTATCCAGCGATGTCGAAAGACTGTGTCATGTCAGTCGGCCGCGCACAGGCCTACTAAACCCTGCTCCATCTCCAACCCGTAATCCAACGTAGTAAAGACTTGATTGCACCGCCAATAGGTTTGCAATGCGTTTTGTCGTAGTGAGTTCCGTTTGAACTCGATTGATGTGCTTCGGGGAACAAAGAACCGGCTCAAAGAGAGCCGTGAGCAGTGTGCCGGGAACCATCTCACTCGAGCGAGCGACTCGACACTGAGGCTGACTGTGTCCTACAGCTCAGTTGTATTCCCACTATCTTATCTAGGCGTATCTTAATCTTCATGAGCTACTTTAGGCACGTGTTTCTTGTCCTGTGCCCTCTATAAAAATTTCCACTCGATAATGATGTTGTTGGAAAGAACGCATATGCAATAAAGATGATACGAAAAAATTATAAACCGTAAAAGGACATAAATACAGAAAAAACATACGTTATGTTTATCTTTTACCTCTAATAGAGATGGAATATAGAGGATAAATTTAATACAATAACAGATATAATGTACCTTCCGTTGCTTTAAAATATCCACAATCATTTGCATTTCATTCCGCGTCGACCGCGCGGGTTGCGCAAAGATGCAATCTGCAGGGAGTTAACGCGGCATCAACATAATAATAATCTTCCGACGCAGCACCTTCATTAGATCGATGTGTACTATTTAAATGACTAATGACTTCCTTGATACGATGCACAGGAAACGCGTCCTGTTGCCAACAGTTATTATGGGTAATTGTGGTTCAGGATTAACTGATAACAAAATTATTCCGCTAGTGAATCATTTTATCTGACAGAAACACACAATATTCACAGCTGAATTAGCATTGGGGGTAGCCGGAGATCACTAGACAGAAATAATTAACACTTGGATGATAAAATGTAATGAGAATGTTGTTGAGGTAACGGATTTCAAGACAAAGACAAAAGAGCAACAGCATAAAACCTGTAAATTGTACTTGTTGGTGGTTTGGAAAATGATCTGTACATAGATACAATCTGTCGGGGTTGACGATGAAGAATGAAATGCTTTCGATCGATTCTGGTCGAGAGCATCGCGATACTGATCGAGACGCGGCCGTAGTACTATCGGTTGCGCATCGCCTATAATTAGACGGGGCACTCGGTCCCGACGGTTGACCCCAATCTCGGCCCAATGCAACCCACATCGCCCGTGAAGGGACTGGGATGCTTTTATCAGTCCCCTTTTCAATCTAACGCTCGTGTAACTCCCTTGGAAAGTACCTTTGTACAATCGCGTTAAAGTCCTGCTAAAGCATGGCAGGTGGATCTGGGTCATGAAAATAGACTATATCTCTAAGCAATAAAATATACAAGAATGTACAAAGTTCATGCCACCTAGATTGCCTAGTCACTGTACTCATAGGTAACGCTAAGATTTAATAACAAAATTGTTAATTTTAATTTAACTATTGTGAACGCTCCGTGTTTTGGATGGCACTTTAGCTGTAGGTCCCGGCTACTATCACTACTTGGTAGTATGTAGTAGTCGTAAAACCCCTTCACCAACCCGCACTGAGCCAGCGTGGTGGAGTATGGCTCAATCTTGCTCGTATCCGGGTAAAGGCCCGTGCCCCTCGGTGTGTACAATAATGGGTTAGATTTTTTTAAATTATTATTTTAAGCTAGTATCTTACAAAAAGGAAAAATCAATTTGGGGAAGCCTCTATAGCACTAAAATAAATCCATGATAACACAATTTATGTTGACTAGATTACGTAAGCTGAATGATAGTACGTTATCTGCAATAATGAGTCCATAAACACTTGCGATAGACCGTCGTCGTTTAACGCCTTGCACTATCGACAGTTGCGGCGTTGCTCGTAAACATTCGTATTTCATAATGCACCAGGCGGTGGCGAAGGAAAGACACGCATATTTTCCTGTCGCAACCCACAACCGAGCGCATGGCTCGCATGCCGTCTTACATAACACCAGCTAGCTCCAGGTTATAGAAACTTGAAGATTCCAAAAATATTAAATGATAAAGATGGATGTAGGGCACGAGGGACATTTCTCACACACGGCTTGTCTCACCTAGTGTTAATAGTTACACAACGTGTTTGCACAAATGTTTCCGCTTTGATCGCTCTACAAATATTTTGTACGTCTAATCGAAACGTCTTGTTCCAAATCTAACTGGGTCCCGTCAAAATAGTTCGCGCGTTTCTTCGCGTTATTTTAGTTCGAGTACACAATTTCGCAAGATCCCTTCATCTCCATTCCGCACAGGCCGTTACATAACACAGTTTGTAGTACATATCTATGTATCAATATACTCGGTGCCCGGTGTAGCTCGCACTACTGACCCGATTTTTCATCTGTTGAATCACAAACAACCATTCGTACTTCAAAGCCCTGGCACCGACAACAGCTGTATTTTCTTTCGTGGAAGATTTTCCATCGCCTTGCGTTTTGTTGTTGGGCCGTTATTCCTGTCTTCGCCTCTCGGCTGAGTCATTAGCAAGTATGATGTTGATGTCGGCAGTAGCTGTTTGTTTGTGAAAATTCGCACGTGGAGCATTCGCCTTGGAGACTGGCGGCGCCGCGGCATGCTAATTCCTGCATTGTGGCCGCACGACGTGATCTGCATGAGCTCGCCTCACGCCGCGCGCCCACCGAGAATAGACACGGAAGGAAAGCTGCCCCCGATGTTTGATTCGAGCAAAGCCACGTGCTCGCCACCATGACACGCCCAATTATTTGTCCGTATTTACCGGCCCCCTGCCCTATAAGGTCGCACGACTCTAGTCGCTTGCCGGCAATATCGCCGCGCGGAATAATCTGCCAGCGCAGTGACTGGGGGTGGTCACGCGCCAGATCCGAATCGCGGCACGAAGCCCATTCCGAATAATTCCGATCCAGGAAATGCAGTGAACTTCTCTCGGAAAACCAACTCCTAGAAATGTAATGAAGCCGTCACGTTCTCTCAGATACTACTGCGCTCGCAGAATCTGCTGTCACGATTCAATACTACAATTTGCTTTAGCTTTTCTGTGTCGACATCAAATATAGTACTAAATTATGTATGTTCAAACAACATTCAAGTGTTTCGATTTCGCTGCATTTATATAAACAGTACACGCTATCTGTTTAAGATATCGTTGTTTATTTTTTCCAAGCATGATGATGATTGATAATGATAACCTATCGATAGGAGTTTTGGAAAAATACGATACGAACTTACACGTGTGGTTGCAGATAGACGGCGACTATCACGATAAATAGGGAGCGTGCAATAAGCAGATTCGATAAGATTCGTAAACAAACACAGTTGCGAAAAACATGGCGGCCTTGCATATTATTGGCGAAAAATATCGACAGGTTTGAGGAAAATATTTATATTGGCGATGTATTTATAGATTTGAGATAAACTCGTTTGTTAGGAGTGCAGGATTCATGGGATGTGTGTTTTTCCTTTGTAAGAAAAGTAAGGTATTGCCATAATAACACCTTATCTTTATTTATGTATTTCAGTCAAAACAGTACTGGTAGGCATGCCAACTGATCTATCGTTAATGCATATGTAAAATTACTGATTCACAAGCATCCATCGTATTCGTGGTGATGATATCATCATCACCGTCAACTCTATCTGGATTGATGACCCCAGGGCAGGAGATTACTTTGCTTGTTTTTGTAAATGACGGACGGACTGACGGCTTATCAAATTGTTTTTACATTGTTTTTCATCATTTGTAGCCTTAAAAGCTTTGAGGAAGTTAATGTGATAAGGGACTCAATCGTCTGTTGAAACTTAAACAACGTGATGAACACTGTGAAAAGACTCCTCTTATTTTTCAATCCCCTAATAAGCAGATATAACTTTATTTGACGTTTAATGTACCTGTGCAATGTCAAGTTCCTTTGATACACAGACAGAATAATTATACGAGTATCTAAAGATTTAAAAATGGACCGCCAATAAAATACCCCTGAGGAATGGGAATCTTTAAGTTGGTATGCATGAAAATATATCATTCCATTCTATCATATTTATTTTTATCTGCAACAACATTAGTATTGCGGTTCTGCAGGTGTAGGCATACAATATTATTTAATCAACTGTTTCTGAATCACTTGATGTTGCGCAGTTATTTATTATACCTATTTATTATTTTACGCTTAAATTTATGTATGTGCCTGTTTGTAAATGTAAAAAATGAAATTTGCAAGTGTGTTATTTTACAAGAACTGAAATACTATGAAGCCTTTTGTTGCAAGTAAGCCTAGGCCTACAATTGTCTTTACCTTCAAGGTTACATACCATCTTTTATACGACTTGTTATTCTCACAATGAAAATGTTCTTGACAAAAAAAGCAGTCGAACGTTTAAAAACAAGAACATTAATATTCAAATAAGGCACATGTGGCTACAGCCGAATTATTTTAGCCACTTGGTCGGCTTCAAAACAAAGTTGGTGTTGTTTTGCTTCACCGGCCGTATACGGTGATGATGTCACTTTTAAATCTATGTAGATTAATTGTTGCATTTCATTATTTTATTGTTTACGTTTTTTACGATCTATTATTGTTGCTATTATTCTTTATTTATCGAACTCTTTTACGATTATTTCTTGTTGTGATGACGTTATTTTATTGTTTACTTTCGTGTTTGTTTGTAATACTTTACTATCATGATTCATGAGTAATTTGCACAAAACCTTTATACCTTCCCCTGTCGATTTCTGTTCTATGTATGTTGTATTGTTATGATAATTTATTTTTCCTATTTCATCTTATAGTTTTTTTTATATTTTTTTATTCGTTCTTTTTGACAATAGTCAATTATTTGACCGGTTTAACTTCTGAAATTCAAATTAGCCTACATCTTCTGTAGCATAAAGTAAGTTTATTATTTTGTCTATGGTTGACGAATAGATCCAAAATCAGTTTTAGTTTTGGCGGCACTACACAAAAGGTAAAATTATATAGACCGGTGTTTTATTCTTAACGTATATCACATGGTTTTATAATGTTTGTGCCCTTATCGTATTCACCTACACCAACATTTCCTCTTGAGTACACTAAACGATAAAAGGCTCGTTGATAATAATAATTCAAATTGTATATTGCATTATCTTACTTTCCTGAATGTTGATTATTTTTAAAGGCCTGGATTAGCATAGTTAGAATTATTCCGATATGCGAAATATTTTTCAGCTCTTATTGGCTCCTCACCATCATCATCAATTGGTGTCGGTGGCAATGACGCAAGAGGCTCCAATAAATATTATGAAAACCGGACAAAACTGGTGCGACTCAACAGGCTTAATAATGGAGGCATCTCTTCATAACACTCACCGACCGGGCTATTTCTGCAGTCGCAGTTCTAATTTTAGCATTCACGAACATTTTAGCGCCAACTACTTGGGTATTTTCTCATGAGATTTCACTGCATCGCTTCATTTGAGTCATGCAAAAATTTCGTCTGGTTTTAAACTCATCTCTTCTCGTGTAGGAAGGCGGACTCAAAACATCTACGATTTACCTTTTCTCTGACGCAAATTGTGCAATTATGTTCAAGTTCTCGGTGGTACATATTGCTCCTGGCTTTTTTCTGCAATTTATATAAAATGTTTAATTGGCTGTCACATATCAGTAGTTTTTATAGCTTGTACTCGAGTCGTTATGGTATTCTTAAATATCTTGCCACATTCCTCCTGACACGAATGAATTATTTATATTCACTACTACTTCGCCTTCGAATGCTGTATATATTTTATGTTCATGTTTGTTTTTCATTCAGTCTACGAAATTTATCCGATGCGTTTTGTACTTAGTAGCTGTGGGACAGTTGTTTTTTATTTTCGGCTCTCGCAATGTTGGATCACTTAATTTCATTGAGTCCCAAAATAGATTTCAATCAAGCTTAATTGTCAGCCGCAGCATGTTCATTGTCAACAATAGCGTACCACAGAGCTTCTGACATACATTACATTCTGACTTCGTATTTTTCTCGATTTGTTCCAATTACTTAAAATTCATGTATGATATGATACTAATAGGCTTGTGGCCTGTCAAGTCAAAATAGATACTTTATATGAACTGTCAAAACGGAACTTTTGTTCCTGAGTTCTATGAAATAGCAACAGAATGACGTCATGTAAAAGTGCCATCAAATTCTGTCTTTTTTTGCACATATGACTTTATAAAATATACCTACTGGAAATATACAATTCTGAGAATGTCAAGCCATTTTGTACATAATACTTCAACTTGACTTGTTCCTAGATTTATTGGATTACCTTGGCCACAAGCCTATTAAAAAGATTCAATAAATCTTTTTACGATGCCGTACCCGAAGGGTGCCAAACGGGACCCTATTATTAAGGCTCCGCTGTCCGTCTTTCCGTCCGTCCGTCCGTCCGTCCTTCAGCGGGTCCTAGAGCACGAACCGAAATAGCTAAAAAGTTGAAATTTTCACAGAAAGTGTATATCTGTTGCCGCAACAACAACAACTGAAATACGAGAGATATTACAAATTAGAGGGGTCCCCATACAAGAGCCTTGTTTTGATACACCAACGCATTTCAATATGATGGTATATTTCGCGTCAACCTACATCGTTTAGGTAGCTCAGCGGGTATGAATTAGACTCTTAATCCGTAGGTCGTGAGTTCAAATCCTCGTGAGGGCATAATATTTTTTTATTTTATTGTTTTGAGTGCTTAAGTTATACGATAGTACGGTCGGTACCCTTCGTGTGCGATTCCGACCCGCACTTGACCGATTTTTTATATCCCTAGATTAATATATATTTTTTTGTTTTAATGACAAAAAGTACGCGAGGTTGAAATTTTCCATGAATTTGTCACATAAGATTTTCATTTTACAACTTAAAATAAACATTCAAAAAATATTATACTGACTCGTTTTAGGTGATCTATTCTATGTCGTTCTCAATTATTGAGCTCTATGTTTGAGTTAATTCACTCGCATGCGCACTCAACGCCGCCGAGTTGAGTACGTTCAGTCGTCGGCTCGTGGAAAATATTCCATTTGTGCCAATTTATTGCAGATGCCAATCACATCCGCATACTTTGACTACGTTATTGCATAGTAAAATTTTTCACGTCCAACCTCAACCATCACCCTGTTTTCTATTGTTACTATTTGCACAGCCGATGTGTCGTAAAGATTCTCATAGTCTGCACTAATAAAGCTATCACTATTTCCGTATCTCTCGCTTATAGTCGCTCGTCTAGTGCTGGGCCTGGTGAAGAAGAAAACAAGAGCTTTGTTGATATCGCCGGTGTAGGTAAATATAGAGTTGTTGTCGAGTTCGGAGTGCACGGCGCGCCCGCGTGGAGATGACGTGTGCGCGCGCGTTAAATAGGGCCGGTGCGCTCGCAGACCACCAGTCGCCTGCCAGGACGCAACCGCGAAGCTTGCCCGACTTATACCTCATATCGCTATCATATCAGTCGGCGTCGTCGGCGACACTCGTGTGACCGGGAATTGTCAATATTGGAATCATGATCGACGTTGCGTACCCCCGCGATGGCTGCCTGTACGAGATCAGGCAGGGACAGAAGGAGCCCTGCTATGTGGTCGTGCCCAATACACATGTACGTTGTGTTTGTCAACATTCATATTTATTT